>SMGU01002161.1:0-10990 GCA_004348175.1 Puccinia novopanici | reverse complement strand
TTTTTTATTTTTTAATTTAATTTTTTAATTTTAATTTTTTTAATTTTTTTAATTTATTTTTTATTTTTTTTTACCATAGGGTCATTTTTCACATGTTAAACTTTTTGGTTTTGTGACATATTTTTTGTCAGATTGTATACTGAAACACATGAGGAGTTGATGAAAACTCAGTTTAGATGCCTTGCTTGTCATTTTCTTAACCCAGGACAAGAATCTACGTAAACAGGTCTAATGTTAAATCAATTTTTCAACTAAGATAATCACATGAAAAAAAAATAAAATGAAAAACAAAATCTGAAACTTCAGTCTTAAATTTTTCTACACTATTTCTCTAAATTGATTCAATAAACTCACAAGCTGAGATGCTTTATTCAGAATAGTAGGATAAATAAAGCTTAGTAAGTAAGAAACAAGAATTTTTTCGTAGAATGAACAATGAAAATCAATATCTTCACATGTAATGATAACTTGATTAGAGGTAGCTCTTGCTTGGTACATATTTAGATGTGGCCAATTAGTCATGAATGAATGGTTTATCTCAAAAGGATTGACAACCATAAAGTATTCAGTAATATTCTGGTAGGGATCATTCACTGTAAATATATTGATTATTCTTCCAAAGCTTTGTATATTATTTTGATGAAAGCAAATAATACTATTTCCAAGATGTTTTTCATGGATGGTGAAAGTTTTATTCTTCCAGTGACAGTTTTATGGTAAATCCACCATGGGGACACCACTGGTGAATTCTTGTTGAGACTTGATCCAGATTCCTCATGATGAACCCAGTCTATCATAGGTTTTTCTCTTCTTAATATTCAACAAATCTATGGTAAATATCTTCACTTGCTTGTATGGGATTACCTGAGGATTTGTTCAGCTTGATTGATTCTTATCCAGCATAAAACACAATTTTTTAACTTCAGGTGGGGCACTATCAAGTTTGATCAATGAATTCAGATTTGAGATTCGGCAAATGTCTTGTAGAATGGTAAGTGGCATTTTATCTAAATAAAGAAAAAAATCAGTTTGGAATCAAGAAAAGATCATATTTATGAGATGCTCACCAGATGAATTGTTGTTGCCAAAATTTGAAAACATACCATTAAGTCTTTCATAGGCCCATGTTGCTGAGCTGGGGAAGGTCCCCAGCGAATCAAAAGTTCAGGGATATGTGATGACATGTGGTGATTGGGCTTTGAATCAAGATTAGGGAAATTTTTTTGCTTAATTGTCGATACTTGGTCCAATGTCTTGTGAAATCACTACATGATTGTGAATTTGTAGTCCAGCTTGTTGAAATATTCAGAGCACTTATAAGGTGAAGTGTATTGTTGAAAATATCATTGGGAATGAATTTGATCCATTTTGCTTGAGAATCATCAGCATTGGAATATAAAGCTTGTAAAGTAGTAGCCATTCTGCTGCCTTCAAGCTTCCATGACTTGATTCTCCAATATTCTTTGGTACCCTTGTCCAGTCTGATGGTATTTTGGTGTCATTTATTAATTTCTGCAGTTCACCTAGAAGTTCAGGAGAGAATTTGGACCAGGATGCTGAATCTTGATTATTTAAAAATTCATCTGAGCTTGGATCATCATTTGAAATTGGAACAAAGTCAAGATCATCATGATATCTCTCTGTCAAGCTTGATGTAGAAAATATTAAACTTCTAGGTCTTTGAGATGGAGTTTGTTGAATATTGCTTGCCTGTGATTGTTTTGAAACTCTTTTTGAGGGAAGATTGCGTATATCATCTGCTGCCTCTCTACATAAGATTCTTGCTGCTCTTGCATCAATTTCATTCTCATTATACTGGTAAAAATTTCATCTCCACTGTCATTCTCAGAAAATTCACTGTCTGATTCTTTTTGCTTGCCTGTGGAATACTTCCAGGACTTCTCTGAGATTCTCAATTTTGTTTCAGCATGATCTTTCAATGCTCCAAGGATCATATTGTGCATTATGTCAAGATTAACCATGCGTGTTGGATCCCAGTAGGGCAGCTCTTCAAGGATGGAATAACGCACACCAGTCCTTTTGAAAACATCTTCACACTGATTATTTGACTTAGCATTCAACCATTCAGAAATATTACTCTTGTGTTCATGAAGACTTCTTACTTGCCATGAAAAAGGCTGAACTTAATTTTTTCCTCCTTTGTTATAGTGCAGAAGTTACAAAACATAGTTCCAGAATGGCTTTTGAACCCAGTAATACGCCGCATTGCAGGTAGGTCAGCAATAATTGTCAACAGTGCTACCCTAATTTTTCTTCCTTGGGGATGTTTAAATGTTTTTGAAAAGTAAACTCCCTTCCACAAAGTCTTGAGCTCTTCAATAAGTGGTTCAAGTAGATTATTTAATTGCGGACCTGTTGGCTCCTTTGGTCCAGGAAGTATTGCTGCAACATAAACATTTTCAGGTTTTAGCCGTTCTTCAGGTGGGAGATTCAAGCAAACAAGAATCAAGGTTCCAAGGCTAGCATGCCGACTTGATTTTCCAAAAGAATTGAACCAGTCAATGTAAAGGGCAAAGGCAATGTTTCCATCATGAGATAAAAATGTAGTGTCTTCACTACTGCCCTTAAATTTACGCCACACATAGACATCCCAAATATCAGTCATGATTGATTGCTCTTCTCTTTGGAGGTGAATAGAAATTTTATCCTCAATTCCAGGACGTAGCAAAAATCTCCCTAACCAATTCTGAAAAGGTTGATAAACAAAAGTTTTGAATGCTTCAAATTTTTTCTCTTGTTTTTTTTTGCGTTTATCAATTGAGTTAGTTGATGTTTTCATTCTTCCAATTGGCACCTGACATGCTCCTTCAATTTCATACTTCCTGAGGTGGCGCTCACAAGTTATTTCAGGATCTGTTATTTCATCCTCTTGACCTACAAGATATAGGCAGTTAGGACAGCATGCATATATTCTCATATCACTATCAAGATCTAGCTGATCAAATAGAGTTGAGGTAGTGAGGGGAACTTGGGTGAGCTGATTAATTGAACTAGGATCAAATTCTGAGAGAACTATCTGGTTTTGAATATTTAATGCTTCAAGGAGGAAACGGGATGCCTCCCTACTCATGTTGTGAAAAAGAACCAACATTGAGGTGAAACCATGGGAAAGATGACATGTCGATTATTTTTCTTCCAGGAAATTTGTGACCATTTGGCTGAGTCAAATATTGGTAGTCCTTGTGATTCAGAAAAATTGGGATTTGGATCTTGCACAGAACCAACATCATAAGGTGTTGTTTGAATTGAATTTTGGTATTGTTTATTTTTTGTGATGTATTTTGAATAAGTCTCAAGGGTCCTTGAACTTCATTCTGAGGAAATTTGGGAACTTGGGAGACATGTATTTCATACTGTTTATTTGTAAAGACAATTCCTTGACGTGGGCCATAAGGGGTCATGTGTTGCTTTGCTCCACAAGTAAGACATGTGCAGACTTTGTGACCACAAGGAATTGATGATGACATTTTAATAAGATGATGGTGGGATAAGGAAGAACAATCTGGGAAACTGGGCTTATTTATGTTTTTTGGGAATTTGGAAACTGGGCAGTCAACCTAGTACCTGGGCGGCCTGGTATGAGCCCTCATTCCTGATGCCCCTCATGCCCCTGGGCATGAAGGGGCATGAACCCTTCCAAAAGGGCTCATACCCCACCTGAAAAGTGCCCCAAAGGGCCTCATACCCCATCAGAAAAGTGCTTTGTTGATTTTCTGAGTGCAAACCACTTAGAAAAAAAAATCAATAAAAAAAAAAAAATTATTTTACACTATTCTTACATACAGTTCTTTTCTACCCCTATCCTTCCTTCACCTTTGTATTGATTTATAAAATCTTTCCAAACTACCTTCTTTATGCTGAATATATCTCCATCATATCTCCCTTCAATAGTTGTAGAATTTAATAGCAATACTGCCGTTTTCACTCCATCTCTTTACTCCTAGAAACCAATGTATAGTACATGTTGTTCTATATCACTTACCCTGTGTAATTACATTTTAAATGAAAGTTAGAATAAGAAATTAAGATATTGAAACACAAAAATCACAACAAACAGGAAAAAAAATGTGCCTACTTCATGCAAGTCAATTGAACTAAGTGGCTATCCTGCTTTATTTGTGCAAAGGGGCAAAGCAGATTTTCTTCAGCTGCCTCCTAGCTGAATCCAGCTGAACACAAGCTACTAACCCCACTTTGGGGCGAAAAGGGGCAAACACAATTGTTTTTTTTTTTTCAGATGAGAGAGGTGATCTCAACCACCTTTTCCCCTTTTTGCGCAAAAGGGGCAAAGCCGATTGGATTTATCTGATGAAGCTGATCTCAAACAGCTCTGCCACTTTTCGTGCAAAAGGGGCAAAGCCAATATGTTTCAGCAGATGGAGCTGTTCTCAATCTGTATTTACCCTTTTTGCGCGAAAAGGGGCAAAACCAATTCAGAAAAGCTGATCAAGTTGATCTGTTTCAGCTTTACCCCTTTTCGTGCGAAAAGGGGCAATGCCAATTTGATTCAGCTGTCAGAACTGTTCTTAATACGCTTTACCCCTTTTTGCGTGAAAAGGGGCAAAGAAGATTCGATTCAGCTGTTGGAACTGTTCTTAATACGCTTTACCCCCTTTTTGCGTGAAAAGGGGCAAAGAAGATTCGATTCGGCTGGTAGAGGTGATCTCAACAAGCTTGAATGGAATAATGCTTCACAGAAACATCAATTGATTCTACCGTGACCCTTTTCGTGCAAACAGGGACATGGAAAAGAGCGACACACTATATACAAATAAATCAGGGGTAGGCAGCTGTAAAACATTCAGCTGGGGAGGTGGGGTGGCCTCTAGTGAAGGAGAAGCAGCCGGGTTATCCTCCAGAAACTTGATATACTCATCCAGCTGACTAATTCTTTTGCGCTGATGTTTGACCTTTATTCTTAACTTCTGTACCTTTTCCTCGAGATGTTGGATTTGGTGAAATAAAGTCACGGTGTAAGCCTCCGCTGTGCAAAATGCCATTGCGGTCAGAAAAGCTGATAGATAATGAAAGGAGCAAAATGAAACTTACTGTTGAGCCACTTGCACACTGTTTTGCTCTCTCTGCACTGCAGGCAAGCTCCTGTGGGACATGCACCCTGCAAGCAAGGGAAGCCCTCCCCTTCGGCAAGACTGGCAGCCAATCTAAAAAGATAGCATGGTCAATAAGTAAATCAAAAAACATCAATGTTAAAGCACTCACAAGCACATAAGGCATAGCAAGCCGTGGAAATTGCCTTGGCTTTTGAGTTTAAAGTCTGTTTGTCACTGAAAAAGCAAATTTGAAGCTTAGTGAAAGTTGAATTACGAAGACATAGTGGTCATTGAACGAAAGATGCCTAAATTACAATTAGAAGACACAGAAGCAGGTGATTCTGAGTCCGTCAAGAAATTGTGAATCATCTCTTTCAAAAACGAACGGACCATTATTCTGTCAGTCATATAGTCCTTAAAGCAATTAAGAAGATGTAAGCAAGGGATACTAACCAGATGCAGGAAGAGCTGCAGACAGTGAATCCATAGCCCGTTATACTTAACAAAATCATTGCGTGCGAAACATAGGGGTGGAAAACTTACCTGTAACTGGGTTATTGACTTCTGAAGGGGCTGCTCATTTGAAAATCAATCGAAAAATTAGCAAGCAGAAGCCTGAGGATTTACATATCCAAGGATGAATGACATACAGCCGAATATAAGTCATAAATCGTTTTTGGCCATTGCAATCCGGAAAATCATGTAACCGCAGTGGGGAGGACCAAAACTTGGCTATCAACAAGATGCGAAGAAGACTGAATATGTCGCTGCTGAGCAAGAAAAGCCAAAGTTTGAAAGAGAGAAAAGCTTGGCAGTTCTTTCTAGAGAGGGAAATGTAATCTAAGGTCAGCCAAGTAATATATAGCCAGTAGGATTTGGAGAAAGAAGCACACCAAGAAATTGAGATAGTCGGTGAGAGTGTAGTTCAAGATGTATTATAGTAGTGAAAAGTGACTAATGTGGAAAAAAGTATTTGGCCAGCCAAGGATCAATGGAGAGAGTATTCAGAAAAGATTTGTTTCGATCCAGCAAGCGAATGAGAGATATGAGTGTGTTCTTCACACTGCGAGATTATCCCTGGATATCTAGATCCATTATTTGGTGGGCCAGATTTGTGGAAAGTTGTGAATAAAGGATTACTTACTTGTTGTCCAGCAATACGATGATTTGTTGTCCAAAAGGATGTATTGTAACTGGATGGAAAAAGATTAAAAAGGAAACGCTACAAGCTGACACAGCTGATTGCGAGAACTCCAGCTCACATAATCAAGGACAATCTGATTATATTAGCATAGAGATAAATCAGCTTTGTCGCTGAAGATGAACTCAAGCATTTTTATCTATTTACCCACGTAACATAGCAAAGTTGATACAGGCCAGCTCTGTCCTGTCTCAACAAATCTGTAAAACCTGCTTCTCCCCTTTTTGCGCAAAAAGGGGAATAGCTGGTTTAGCTGACAAAGATGCTTCAATCAGCTTTCCCCCTGTTCGCAAAAAAGGGATATAGCTGAATTGAGTCAGCTGATGGTGCTGTCTTCGATGAGCTTTCACTCTTTTTGCGCAAAAAGAGGAGAAGTCTATCCATTAAAGATGTACAACCTGCTTCTCTGCTGTTTGTGCAAAAAGGGGAAAGTTGATTCAGCTGGCAAGGATGCTCAAATTATCTTTTCCCCTGTTCGCGCGAAAAGGGGTAAAGGTGATTTGAGTCAGTTGATGGGGATGTTCTCAAAGAGCTTTACCCCTTTTTGCGCAAAAAGATCTGTCCTGTCTCAACAAATCTGTAAAACCTGCTTCTCCCCTTTTTGCGCAAAAAGGGGAAAAGCTGATTCCATTGAGAAAAATGCTCCAATCATCTTTTCCCCTGTTCGCGCGAAAAGGAGTAAAACTGAATTGAGTCAGCTGAATGAGCTTTCTCCCTTTTTGCGCGAAAAGAGGAGAAGTCAATTCATTATAGCTGTACTAAAACCTGCTCTTGCCCTGTTTGCGCAAAAAGGGGATAAACTTGATTTGGCTGAAAAAGATGCTCCAATCAGCTTCTCCGCTGTTTGCGCAAAAAGGGGTGAAACTGATTTGAGTCAGTTGATGGGGATGTTCTCAAAGAGCTTTACCCCTTTTTGCGCAAAAAGAGGAGAAGTCAATTTAATTCAGGTGATGGAGCTGCTAAACAACCTGCTTCACCCCTTTTTGTGCGAAAAGGGTAAGGAGCTGTTCTCAATTAGCTTTTGCCCTTTTTGCATAAAAAGGTTGAAAGCTGAATCCAGGTGATGAAGCTGATTTGATGGTGTTTTTCCCCGTTCGCTCAAAAAGCTGTTAATCCAATTTGCTTCCATCTCATCCACCTTTCCCGCTCATCTCCAACTCTAGGGAAAGGCTGGTTTGATTACATTCCAACCAGCTTTCCGCCTTTTTGCGCGAAAAGTGGGAAAGCCAAATAGATTCATCTGACAACAAGTCCATTCTCCCATTGCCTTGTTTGTGCGAAACGGGGCATGGGAGAATCGGCGAGAGCTGTAAACCTCATTAGTCAATTCTCCCTTGCCTCTTTTTGCGCAAAAAGGGGCAATGCTGGATGAGCAAGTATCCATTGGTGGATTCTCTCAAGTGCCTTTTCGCGCAAACAGGCCAATGGGAGAATCAACCAATGCATCTTCAAGCATGCTTGGCCATGGGAAAATGACTGCTTCAGGTGCTATCAGCCAATTCTGTCTTTCCCTTTTTGCGCAAAAAGGTGAAAGGGAGAATCAGCGACTGCTGCAAGCAACTTTAGGCGATTCTCCTTTGTCCTTTTTTGTGCAAAAAGAGGCAAGGCTGGATGATCAACTTTCCATCAGTCATTTCTCTCATTTCCCTTTTCGTGCGAACAGGAGCAATGGGAGAATCAACCTATGCGTCGATTCTTCCTTCCCACTGCGCTTCTTCCTTTCCCCTTTTCGCGCAAAAAAGGGCAAGAGAGAATCAGCGACTTCTTCAAGGCACTTTAGTCATTTCTTGCTTGTCCTTTTTCACGCGAAAAGGGGCATGGTTGAATGTTCAAATCTCCCAAAACATGCAGCCAGACAGATGTCAGAAAAGGACAAGCTGCTGTTTGTGTGAAAGTGGGTGGTTTGGGGCCAAATTGTCTATAAATAGAGGGCCTTTTCCCCCCCTTAGGAAGCTGAAACAGGCCACTTTCAGCACACTATTTGCTACTACTTTGACCACTCACCAAAAACCACCAACCACCCACTCTCACCAATCACCCAACCCAACCAACCAACCAGCCATCATGCCCAACCAAGCCATGATCAACTCTGCTGTTGCAGATGTGGCTGATGACTCTCAACAAGACATCTCCCAACAAAATCTCTCCCAAATCAACCAGTCCCAAGATGGCCAATTCCAAAATGGCGACTCCCAAGATTCTAATTCCCAAGATGGTCAATCCCAAGATGGCCAATCCCAAGGTGGCGGATCTCAAGATGGCCAGTCCCAAGACGGTGGATCTAATGAAGGCAATGAGCAATCTTCCCACTCTCAAGAGCATTCTCAAGACCCTGTAAGCTTGGACCCCAGAATCCTGCCTAAGGCTGGTGCAGAGGATGATTCCTCACTCTTAGGCAGTGAGGGTTCTAACCAATCCTTTAATGCTTTCAACCCTGACCGTCTCTGGAAGATGAACCCACAAGCTCCACCCTCTGCCCAGCCCCCCAGAAACACCACTTCTGAGGGCCAATGATCACTGGTGACAGCTCTGTCTCCACTGGGAGGGTAGCAATGTCTGCCAATACTGCTGCTGTGCGGAAGGAGGTGCAGCTCAAAGATTTGTCTGAGTTGGCTAATAATGTAAGTGGTTTTTTTCCACTCTTTTTTTTTGGCTCTCTAACTGACTTGCTTTTGACTACACAGGGAAATTCAGGCTGAGAAAATGTTCTCAGCCTTTGATGTACTTTTGGAGGAAACGGCCAAGACTCTGGGATCTAGACCACCTAGAGAGGACTCTCTCCGAGAAAAGGTGGAGAAGGTGTTGAACGAGCGACTGGAGGCCTGGAAGGCAAAAATCGACAAAGGAGTCTCCAACAACCAGGAAATCATTGTGGTGGAGGACGAAATCTCTGTGCAACACATGAGGGCCATTCAAAAGAGGACCAGACCATCCGAAACAACCACATCCAATGCTCCTTCACCAGCCAAAAAAACCAAGACAGCCAGCAACCAACCTCCACCACCTCCACCTGCCAAAAACCCCATTGCAGCCAACAACCAACCTCCAACTCCTCCACCTGCCGAAAAGATTGAAGATGATGCCATGGCTGCACTTGCGGCGGCTGGTCTTGGTGGCGGTTTGCCTAGTCCTTCTCAAAAGAGCCAGAGAAGGGCAGGAAGGGAAAGGGGAAGCAGGTCCCCTCTACTCAGAGGAGTGAGCCCCTCTTTGAAGACCCTGTTGATGTTCAAAGCTCTGTTTCTGCTTCAGGTAAGTCTGGAATTTGCTTTCTTCCTCCTGTTTGTTGGCCCATTCTGACTTATATTTTATTCTTCAGAACTTTGCAAAAATATTACCTCTTCCCAAAGGCACACTTATGACGAGCATATGGCTGCTTTGGTGGCTGGATCAGTCAAGGGTGTCAGTGCCACAGCAATGGAGTTGGGCACCATGATACATGATATGGTCACGTCTTACCTGATGTGGATCAGCCAGGATGTCAATTTGGCGCCCAAACTATCCGACATCAACATTGCTAAGCGGATCAACCCCATGTTAATGAGTGCCCCTTGAAAGAAGACATTTGCTGAAGTTCTTAGATGTGATCAGTCTTCCTTTTTTCATTATGTATGTCTGGATATTTTAAACTGAAATCCTTTTTCTTGTCAACCCCCTGTCTAGTTCAAGTCAGCTACCCAGATAACTTCTGGAATCCCAAAAATATCAACTACAATATCATTCAGAAGGCATTCACCGCTTTGGATTCCCTTGACTCTGGTGATCAACCTAGTGGGAGCTGGAGTACTGTGATGATGATGTTTCTCCGGCGCGATGGCGATACCGCAAGCATCTATACTGAAAAGGCTTCCTTCAAAAGTCTCATGTGTGGAGCTATCAAACGGATCAACCAGTGTGCGGTGAACGCTGTTATTAAAGTCTCAACCAAATTTGCCCCCGAAAAGCCCACAAATGATAATCCAATCTAACTGGAAGGCATTCGATCTGCTGGTTCCTTTCTCTGGAGGAAGATCCAAGGTCTTGGTGGCACTACTGAGGGAAAGGGTACCTTCCAACCTAGCAACAAGGGTCTCGGTTTCCTTGTCAAGCAGATCCACGAGATGCTCTTTGGCCTGGCCTTGACTTTTGAATCCAACACCATCTTGCAGAAGGAGAAGGAATATGGAATGCAACCTGGGATCTCCAATGCCGACGTCAAGCGATTAAAGAGTGAACTTTCCCAAACTGCTATCTTTCGTCAAGGTCCTCCTGGCTGCAATTCCAAGAACTGGATTCATGGTTGGGAAGCATATGCTGCTTTGGCTGTCTTTGCTGCTTTTTGAGTCACCGGCTGGTTCACTGTCATAACAAACTGGCGACGCTACACCTTGGCAGACATCCATGGCATCATGACTTTGGCTCACCAGAAGTTTACTGGAATGGTCTCCAACAAGGACACCACCATCAACTCTGCTCATCCCCTCACCAGCGGCTCTTGGAGGTTTCTTAATGGCTACATCCTCCGCGTCATCAACTCCTGCAACTTCCATACAGGCAAGCCTAACTAATATTCATTGCAAGCCTTGTGGGAAGATGATCTCAAGCCACCCATCATCAGGGTTAGGGTTAGGGTTAGGGTTAGGGTTAGGGTTAGGGTTAGGGTTAGGGTTAGGGTTAGGGTTAGGGTTAGGGTTAGGGTTAGGGTTAGGGTTAGGGTTAGGGTTAGGGTTAGGGTTAGGTT
>SMGU01002159.1:0-12024 GCA_004348175.1 Puccinia novopanici | reverse complement strand
ACCATAGGTATGGATATGATCACTAAATTGCCTTTGTCCAGAGGACAGGACTCTATTAGTGATTTATTTGTTAAGCAAACTGACTCCTTTCATACCATGCAAGGAGGTTGTGTTGTCTGAAACTTTAGCTAATTTCTTTAGGAAGCATATTTCTTGATTACATGGTTTGCCTGATAAGATTGTGTTGGACAGGGGAACAAATTTTGTGAGTAGTTTTTGGAAAGCATTGATGAACTCTTTGAATATACAGCAGTCCAAGTGATTGACAGCTTATCATCCACAAATGGAACATATGAATCAAATACTTGAAGATTATTTAAGGCATTTCTGCACCTCTTATTACTGCAAAAGTTTAATAAGTGTCTAGATATGGCAGAATTCTCAATTAATAATTTAGATTCTGCAATTCTAAATTTTGTTGCCTTTTTTCACATACAAACATCATCCCAAGTTCAACATTTTGGTGAAGTCAACGGGAAGGTGTTGAGTTGGATGATTTCATCCTGCAGTTACAACTGATGCAAGAGACTTCAATAGAATGTTTAGAACAAGCAATTTGTTTTAAGGAAATTTATTATAATATGGGAAGGAAAGAAGCACCAATATATGAGGAAGGAGAAGAAGTTTTGTTGTTATGGAAGTTAATACAATCAAAAAGGCTCAATTCCAAGTGAGATTATTCATACATTGGTCCTTTGACGGTAATGGGAATGATAGGTAAGAATCATGTGAAGTTAGATATTGAAGTTAGATATAGCAAGAAACTATTCCAAATTACATCTGGTGCTTAATGTCTCTTTGATTGTCAAGTATTAAAGATCAGATAGTATGCTCAACAGGAACATGATGGATTGGATCAAAGAGAAATACTACACACAGATAAGGAAGCTGTAGAATGGAAGAACATAAAGGATATGTTGGATGTAAGGAAGGTGAGATGAGATGCATATGAGTAAGTTGGAAAGATTCAACAGTAGGAAATGATACTTGGATATCTCAGGAGCACTTACCAATTCAGTTACAGGGGTACACAGAAAAATTTAGATTAACAAACCAAGCACATCAGGGCAAGGAAAAAGAAATAAAATAAATTGTAAGGCAAGAAGGGGAGAATTGTGAGTACATGGTGAGGCTATTTTGTAATGTGTCATGCACATTAGTATGACTTTGATGTTGTCATGATCTTTCTTTCATTTTGATTTTCATAGTGTTGTCATATAGGTTGTTTCCCATGTTTCTGATTCTCCCTTCCTATTTTCTTTCTATTATCTGATTGTCTTAGTATTTTAACTATTACTTCAAAACATAAGAATCTCAAATCTACAACATTTATAAAAAGAAAAGTGACTCTGTAAATCCTAAACTACGATTGTTATCATCACCCAGGGCCAAGCGGAATAGGTATAGGAGTATTGAAATTTAAAACTTCTTGACGATCTTATTCTCTCGAATGAGATTCATGGTCGTATAGGAAGATAAAGTAGCTCAGTCCTCCCACATGGACTCGGTCTCCAACTATCTGGATGATACACAAATATTGAATATGTAAATGATTGATTTCCCTGTCGAAACAGATTTACGGTGCAGATCAGATCGATTCGGACATGGTTTCCAACTCGATGAAGGAAAGGAGAAAGCCCGGCGTGGCCCAGACTGTCATAATCTTGGCGCGCAGCAGCAAGATTAGGGTTCAGATGATGACATAATTATGAGGATTGTACTGCCGTGTCATGGTTTCCATGCGTATACAGGCAGGCCATGGCCGCAAAAGCTCTTGGGGTACGACCTTCCTTCCTCTCTATCTGACCGGCATATCGGTCATTTAATACCATTCCGGCGGAATGTCTTTATAGACTGAATGACTGGGGCCGTCGTATCTTTGGCTATCAGCTTTGGCCGGTCGGGCGACATGCCCCAGTCAGTCTTCTAAGCCAATAGCGAGCCCCAGCGCCTCGGGCCAATCTGAGAAGAAAAGGACTGCATTTCTTTGGACCGGTTGATCTGGATCACTGTTGTTCCCGAGGCAGGTAAGCAAATAAATATGGTTGCCATGGCTTGTGTGTAAGCTTTCGGCGGTCTTGGGGATGCGCGCTGAGCTCAAAACTTAGTATGTCAAGGAAGCAGTTCGTATTTTGTTTTGCTCTGTGATTTGGGTTGAATGCGGCAATGCAATTGCAATTCTATTTAAATAACCAACACCGAGATGCGATAGAGTGCGGCCGGTTGTGCTTCTTGAGGTGCTAGCAGTACTGCAACATTGTGAAAAAGATATATAAAAAAAAGATGGGTGTGTGTGTGTGTGTGAAGACGGGGCTTGTTATAGTGATGTCGCTTGGTGATTGAAGTCTGTTTTCACAGGGAGGCGGATCTGCTCTGGGAAGCTGGAGAGACGGGCTGCCGCATTGCTGGATGGCTTTATAACGAGAAACTTTGTACGCCTTGGCTGACATCATTTATACGCAATTCGCCCAACGGTTTTCTTTTACTCCTTGAGGCTGATCCAGGACCAGTAATAACTATTTAAGATTTTACAAATTAATTCAGTGCGACTGATCCGGCGGGGGGAACTGCAGAACGGCCTGGAACTCCGAGAGAGAGAAGATTTGAAGAAAGTAACGGCTGAGTCAGACAAATTGCATTGCTCGCATCAACACATATAAGCCATTTCCTCTTCCCCACTTTCAACCGCCCACCCAAAAACTGTCCGCAACCACCATGTCGTCCGGTCAACAGCAACAAGAACACTTACCCAAGCCACCCAACAGTAAGCAACCCCACTGCCAACCACCGCCCCTTGATCTGAATCAGCTGACCTTGTCGCTCTTCCTCTTCCAGTCATCACTCCCAACGGGCCTCGCGCTCAACCGCAAGCCACTACCACTTACCCTTCACCCACCTCCCCACAAGCTCAAGCTCCCCAACGAAACAGACCCCTGATCTTCTCTCATCAAGACAATCCCAACATGCCATCCTCATCCTCATCATCCCAATCATCCCACATCTCAAACCACTCCAAATCTCAACAACAACAACAACAACAACAACAACAACAACAACAACAACAACAACAACAGCAACAACAACAACAGCAACAATCTCGCCCTCGTATCAGGACGGATTCTTTTTTCGGGATCGACACAATCGAACAATCTTCTCATCCCATCAGCAATACTCACCTTCATCCAGATGCCCATCTTCAGCCACTCGATTTAAACCAACCCGTCCCAGCCCATCCCACTGACGACCCCAACCTGCGTCCATCCTCATTTTACGGCATTCAAGTCGATCCTAACCCAGAACGATCACAAGGCCATACAAGCCCCAATTTCAGATCAAGTGGCACCAACAGCCCTGCATCCAGTCTACCACCTGATTCAACCGACCAGCATCGCACTCGTCACATCAATTCTCAATCCCTCGCCCCATCCAGCCAACGTCGACAATCTAGCAGACTCAGCTCCATCCCTCATCCACAAGAGGGCGTTGGACTCGACCCCAATAACCCCAACACTCTCTCCGCTGGCCCCTTACTCGATCATAGCCATCTCAAACCTGGCAACAAGGCGAAACTCTTGAACCATGCCAAAAGTTTGTCACCTTGGATGCTCGTCGTTATTCATATTACTAAAGCTGCCTGTCTTGATCAATTTCAGCACTCGAACTCTATCGAAACAATGCCAAAAAAACTAACGATCCTGAGGTGATGTTTGAATTTGGATGTTTCCTAATGGACTTGGTCAAAGAGATGAACAACGAAGATGACGAGGATTGGTAAATCTCTCTCTTTTTTTTTTTTACCTTTTGATCACAAGCAACATGAAACTGTACTCATTTTCCTTCCTTCCTCAGTAAATCCGCCGATGGTCAAGCTGATTCTCTCGATGGCCAAAGGCGCAAATCTATTCTAGCTCCTTCTCCCAAATCATCATCACCTGGATGTACCAACACGTAAGTTCTCCTGCATGCTGCACATATCCATCTATTAATCCTCCTGTCTAATTTTATTGATTTATCTTATTTTCAACAACAAATAACAGTGAAAGAGAGAAGGAAAAGGCTTCACTGACTCAGGAAGCACTATTCCTTCTCCAAAAATTATCCAATCGAGGTCACGTCCAATCTCAATTCTTGTTGGCTGATTGTTACACCAAAGCTATTGGCACCGGGGGTGGTATATCGTCTGTTGGTCTTCAACAGCTTGGTACCGGCGGGCCTGGCACCGATCTCTCCAGTGACATGGCGCGAAAGGGTTCCAAGCAAGATTACGAGCGTGCCTTCCCACTGTTCGTCTTGGCTGCAAAACACGGCCATGTCGAAGCTATGTACCGGGCCGGGCAGTGTTGTGAGTTTGGTTGGGGAACTCGTAAAGAAAGGGATAAGGCTCTCCAATTTTATCGGTAAGTTGGCTCGCCTCCATGATTGTTAAACCTGCGCGCCATTTTGTCTGACTGACATCCCCGCGGGTTTGTTCCTACACAGCAAAGCTGCAATTGCCCAGCATCCTTTGGCCATGTATCGGCTCGGGCTAGCTGATCTGAATGGTGATTTGGGTCAGCCAAGAAAACCCAAAGACGGTGTGAAATGGTTGAAACGAGCGGCAGAAGTAAGTCTGCTTAATTCGGTCAACACAAAATCTTCAGTGCTGACCCCTTTTCTTTGTAGTTGGCCGACTCGGCACATCCTAATCCTCTACACGAGCTTGCGCTGTTACACGAACGTGGCTTGGAACATGTCGTCTTTGTCGACTACGATTATGCGGTTGAACTTCTAGCTCGGGCAGCGGAGTTGGGTTATGCCCCGAGCGCATACAAGTTGGGCGAATGTTACGAGTATGGGAGAATGGGCTGTCCTCAGGATGCAGCGTTGAGCATCCATTACTACAGTTGAGCTCTACTACGCCCCTTCATCTAATGGCCCTTGGTGTTGATATTCTGACTCGCTCCATCAATAGATATCGCTGCTCAACAGAATCATAAAGAAGCCTGTTTTGCCCTTACCGCTTGGTATCTCGTCGGCTCTCCTGGTGTTTTGCCTCAATCTGATACCGAGGCTTACTTGTGGGCCAAGAAAGCTGCAGAAGCTGGCTTGGCTAAAGCCGAATACGCAGTTGGATACTTTACCGAGGTAAAATTCTTTTGTCGTTCCACACAAGTTATAGAACGATACTAATTAGCTTTTTTTTTCCTCGTGTGGGCAGGTTGGCGTGGGAACCACTCGGGATGAACGGGAGGCGCAACGTTGGTTTCAGAGCGCTGCGGAACACGGTGATAAGCGAGCCAAGGAGCGGTTGAAGAACGGGGCGGGCGGTGTGGTATCTATTGAGGAAGCCAACAAGGACAGCAATAACCCCAAGACGCACAACATTAGTGTGACTGCTAGCAAAAACAAGAAACACATGAGTCTTGCTGCCGGGCGCGGTCCTAGCCAGCCCGTCTCCAGACGTGCTTCTCCTGCTGAGACCGGTCTCTCTGCAATAGGCGAAAGCAAAAAAGGGAAGGAAGATTGTATCATCGTCTAAATCCCCTCCTCTCTTGATCCATTATCTTTTTTTTTTTTTTGCTTTTCTTGTAATCTTTTGATGGTTGTGGAGTTCGGCGGATCTTACTATCTTGTTCACTTTTACCTAATCATATCTATTATTTGGGCTTTCGATAGCGTATACTATATCAAGAATTTAATCAATTTCAATATATGAACACATTATAGACCCGCCTCCAATCTACATCTTGTTCTTTTCCAGCTAAATACTTGCGTCCCTATTATTGCTTGGTTTTTCTTTTTTTCAATATGGAGACATTGTATCACAGTTTCTATTTAAATATCACCTCCCAAAACAAACTATTGTACATTTTCGTTTGCTTGTTTGTTCTTTGTTCTGTGTTCTTGTTTGACTTTTTCTTTTTTGTGGTGGTGGTTTTTTTGCTTCTTGAAAATTCCAATACTAGTGTGTGTGGGGCCAGCTTGCCTCCATATTCACCCAAGTGCCAGACAACAACAATGCTGGAAGAGTCATCAAGATGAAAAGCAAGTTGAATTAAAAGTATTACTATAACTGACATGTTTTTTTTACATGCTAGCTTTTTTGTTTTGTTTTTGGAGCTTGAGTACAATGAATATTTGTAAACCTTTGTTTTTACAAGATGTGTGGTTGAGAAACAGGATAACTAACCAGGTGTAAGTCAAGTTAAAAGAACTGGAATTTTGAGATTGATTACGAACTAAAGCCAGAATGGTCTAAACAAAGAAACAGGATCAGAATCAAAGAAATATAAAAAGATGAAGAAGAAGAAAAAAGATCAACAAACTTTTGAGGAGAAAGGAGCATGAAGAAGAGATCAGACAGGAATGAGAGAGTGGAAGACAGTGGACTTGAGGTCTGAGCAAGATGAGAAAGGGTTAGCTGTTGATAGAGTTGACAAGAGTTGAGCGGAACAGTCTCACCAGACAAAGGACAGGACAGTGAAAGAAAAGACAAAGAGATAAAAGAGAAGAAAGAAAAGGAAGAGATATGAAGAAGACAGAAGGAATAAAGAGGAATTGATGAGTTTGTTGAGATTGAGAGGTGAGGAGTTGAAGTTGAAGGATGAGTTCGAGGATCTGATCTGAATTGATGGGGTTGAGTTTGAAGAGGAGAGAATTTGAGTTGGGAAGTGCGGGATGAAACCTGTGAAAGGTGAGATTTCACGAGTGTGTATTTCCAACACTCCTCGTGGCTGGTGAGGCGGTTCAAAGCGATTGGATGAAGGAGGGGTCGACTGTCTTGATCAGGTTTCTCAGCGGTTCGATGGAGGTCGGTTTGGTGAGTGAGTCGGCGATCATGTCTTGAGTCTTGATTAAAGTGATTTTGATTTTATTTGATTTGATTTCTTGTCGGATACCTTTGGTTCGAAGATCGATGTGACGAGTTTTTGAGTTTGAGCCAAACTTCTTCAACTTTTCATTCAGGCCCTTGTTATCGATAAGGTGATTGGTACAGAAGCGGTCTTTGAACGATGCATCGTCCATGGTGAGTTGTTCATTGAGATCGACATCATCTATTAAGTGATCAGCAGCCTGCAGTTCGAGTCCCCACATTTCATTGATGAGTGCCTTCAACCAGAGGCCTTCGTGGAATGACTCGACTAAGGGATTCAATTCAGCTTCAGTCGAAGAGTAGGTGATGTTGCGTTGTCGGCAGCTGTTCCAAGAGATGAGTGATCCAAAAAGATAGCAAAGATAGCCGCTCTGAGAAGTTCTAGTGTCTGGATCGTCTCCCCAAGTCGCATCACTATAGATGGTGAGGAATTCTGTACGTTTGAGGGGTTGGATGGTGAACTTAAGGTTTCGAGTGCGTTTGATGTACTGCCACACCTTCTTGACTTCCTTCCAATGAGTGAGACCAGGTTTGATAGAGTATCTTGCAAGGCTAGATACCGCGAAACTGAGGTCAGGACGAGTGTTGGCTGCTATGTAGTTCATCAGACCTATCGCAGAACGATAGTTAATGTTCAGTTTCTTGAATTTATCATGATCTTCATATGAGGCTTCGCGAAGTTGAGAGTTAGGAGTGAGAGGAGTTGAACTGGGTTTGCAGTTTGTGAGTCCTAGTTCTTCTAGGCCGTGGTCAATGTGCTTGGGCTGAGTTAGGAAAATCTTGTCACCTTCTCTTTCAAACTTCATGCCTAGTAGTGTGTTGGGTGGATGGCAAGCGGAGTTGCTGAAACGTTCTGTGAATTTGGTTCTAAAGTCGTTTCCTGAGCCGACAAGAACAAGATCGTCCACATGGAAAAATATGAATGATGTGTTGTCGTTGCAGACGTACAGACAAGGATCGCAGGTAGATTCGTGAAATCCGATGGACTCTAGCCAGCTGGTGAGTGTTTCATACCAGTTTTTCGGAGCCTGGCGAAGCCCATAAAGGGCTTTTTTGAGTTTGAGGTATGGTGAAGTCCTTTTGCAGCCTTTCGGAGTATGAATGAAGACATCCTCGCTGAGTGGAGCATGCAAGAAGGCTCCCTGCACGTCAAATTGAAGGATGTCTAGTGATTTGGAGACAGCGTACAGTAGAAGAAGTCGGAGAGTTGATGGTTTGCCGGTGGGAGTGTATGTTTCAACAAAGTCAGTGCCTTGTATTTGGTTGAAGCCCTGTACACAGAGACGGGATTTGAATTTCACCGGTTCTCCGTGGGAATTTTCTTTGATTTTAAACACCCAGGTCGTATTGAGTGGGTTTGCCGGTTCTTAATAGTAGTTTTCCCATACTTCATGACGTTCAATAGAATCGATTTCGTTGTCAATTGCTTCAACCCAGAGAGATGATTCGGTGCATCTGATGGCAGACTCGATAGTTCTCGGCTCATAGTAGTGATGAAAGCCGTAGCGTACAGGAGGCTTGATGAGGGATCGGTCTCTCAATTTTCTAGGTTGAGGAAGTTCTGGTTCTGGTGTTTGAGAAGTTGAATCGTTTGGAGGTATGAGTGATTTTTGAATTTCTTCGTCATTTGAGTCATCCGAGTTGTTGAATTGATCCTCAGATGTGTCTTTCTCCTCGCCATTCAATGACTCGGAATTTTGGGATTGTTCTTGATGAGGTACTTGAGTGACTTGAGGCATTCTTGCAGGGATTTCACCAAAGTCGTCGTCCGAGCTCCCTTCGCTTGAAACCTGATCAGGCTTTTTCAGAAAGCGAACATGTTTGGATTTAACAACAACTCCTGATTTACTTAAGATGCGATATGAGAGGAGCAGTGGATCAAAACCCACGAGAGTACCCTCTTCGCCCTTCTCATGAAACTTTCTACCCTTCACCCTACGCTGATTCACAAAGACGGCCGGAGTTCCAATTGGTTTTATGAATCCAAGGGGTAGTTCCTTTCCATGCATCTTCTTCCAAGGCGATTCATCCTCCCCCTTGCGTGGAATCTGATTGAGCATTAAGCAGCACGATTTGAGTAGGTCTGGCCACAGCATTTTTCTGACTCCCGACGAATTGAAGGTTGCTCGAATCGACTCGACGATTGTACGATTTGCACGCTCGGCTCTACCATTATGTTCCGGATGGTAGGGTTCTGATATCAGTCTCCGGATGTTGTGGCTGCCCAGGAAGTCGACTAACCTCTTGTTGACGAACTCTCCTCCTCCATCGGAGCAAACCCAGTTTGGGTAGTAGCCAAGGCGTTTGTTTTCGTTTTCAAGAAGGTTGATTAAGGCGTCCGTCGTATCATCCTTCCTTTGCAAAGGAAAGCCTGCGAGATAGCCGGTGTAGTTGTCAACGACCGTCAAAATGAAGCGATGATGTTCTCTCGACTCCGGATCGATCGGGCCAATCAGATCTAAATGAACCTTCTCAAAAGGCTTTGAGGCCGAAGTGGAAATCCCTTTGAAGGGTTGTTTTGTGATTTTTGATAACGCACACGATTTGCATTCAAACGCCGATTTGTCTGAGGCTGAGAAAGTCTTGGGAATTAGACAACCAAGCCGGCTGATTGATGCATGTCCAAAACTTTCATGTATCTCCTGAAGGGACACTAGAGCAGTCTGATTGTTGGAGTGATCCGCTCCTACGGCATTGGGTTCATCTACCGTGTAGAGATTACCAGTGACAGAACCCTTGAGGATGATTTTCGAGCCTCTTTTCACGATGAATCGGCCATTCGAGGAAGATACGGCGCAGCCCTTTGAGTCTAGGCATCCCGGACTAATGAGATTGATGACAATGTCTGGTACAAACAGACAGTCCTTGAGAGTGATTACTCGGTCGTTCCAGCGGAGAGTAACTTCGCCAATCCCCTTGATAGGCATCGTTGCGCCTTCTTTGCCAGTTTTGATCGAGTCGAGATCTTTCAATTCCAACTTCAAGAAGTAACGACTGTCATTGAAGATATGAGCAGAGGCGCCGCTGTCGAGTATCAGCCTAGAGTTGGTGTTGCCATGGTTTATCCAGAGAGTGACAAGCGACATGTAATAGTTCACTTGGTTCTTGTCTCTGTTGTTCTTCCAATTGTCTTGATTTTCTCGCCACCAGTCAGGCGCTTTGTCGGGGTGTAGGTGCCAGCAGGAGTTACTGTTGTGGTTTGAATCTTGCTTTGGATTGTGGAAGCCTTCCGTGCACCTAGCACCCTTGGAGGATTGATTCGACTTAGCGTTTTTCATCGACCGATTGAATTTCTTGTTCTTCCCAGTGTACAGAGCAGCTTCATTGTTGGTCGTGTCTCTAGTTTCGGCCTTAGATTCATTGTTGAACTGCGTGAGATGATTGCAGACAAATTCGACCTTGAGATCTTTATCAGAGTGCATGATTTGCCTCTTAAGTAGATGAAGCGAGGCCGGGAATTTGAAAAGAACGAGGTAGGCGAGTATGTCCTGTGGCAAGTCGATACCGACGTCAATCATTTTCTTGATGGCTATTCTAACCTCTGTGATGAAAGATTCGATGGCGTCTTCCTTGAACGTGAGGTAGAGGAAGTCGTTGAAGATACGCGCCCTATTCGAAGATTGAGATGAAGCGAATCTTTCTTTGATTGACCGCCACATTTCCTTTGCTGAATCTTGATTGTCCGAGTTGATCACATTATTATGTGTCACCGAGTCCATTTTCGAGATAAGGAGCAGCTTGAGCTCAGCATTTTCGTCTTTTGATAGTTGAGTTGTTGGTGATTCTAATGCATCGAGAACGCCCCGGAGCTCAAGCAGTCCCGACATCTTGTCCTTCCACACGGAGTAGTTCTCCTCCGTTAATTGCGGGGTCGTGTCAAGCGCCGTCTTAAGCATAGCTTGCCGAAACCCGTCATTCCTGCTGATATCGCTAGGTCGATCCACTTCGGCACGTGGTATCGCCGCGACTCGGGGTACTGCACCCGCTCCTGCGTCCGCCATCCTGGCTCTACGAGATCGTCCGTTCGTACCGGTTCCGGGAGAGCGCTTTTAACCGTAAAAGAACTGGAATTTTGAGATTGATTACGAACTAAAGCCAGAATGGTCTAAACAAAGAAACAGGATCAGAATCAAAGAAATATAAAAAGATGAAGAAGAAGAAAAAAGATCAACAAACTTTTGAGGAGACAGGAGCATGAAGAAGAGATCAGACAGGAATGAGAGAGTGGAAGACAGTGGACTTGAGGTCTGAGCAAGATGAGAAAGGGTTAGCTGTTGATAGAGTTGACAAGAGTTGAGCGGAACAGTCTCACCAGACAAAGGACAGGACAGTGAAAGAAAAGACAAAGAGATAAAAGAGAAGAAAGAAAAGGAAGAGATATGAAGAAGACAGAAGGAATAAAGAGGAATTGATGAGTTTGTTGAGATTGAGAGGTGAGGAGTTGAAGTTGAAGGATGAGTTCGAGGATCTGATCTGAATTGATGGGGTTGAGTTTGAAGAGGAGAGAATTTGAGTTGGGAAGCGCGGGATGAAACCTGTGAAAGGTGAGATTTCACGAGTGTGTATTTCCAACACAAGTATATGCCATTGCTAGCCTATCCGGGTGATGAGCATGATGGAAAGTATGGATGTGATCATGGGATGGCTGTTGTTGAGGGACAGCAGGGACTGAAAATAAGGATCTGCTGGTAACTCACAAGATTTGACTTAAGTGTGAGAATGGTTGGTTTATTATTCATTGAGGAAAGAGCAGCTGAAATGATGAGCCGGTAATAAAGGAGAGATGGTCTGCTTGATAGAAGCATAGACTCAATACAAGCATCAAATCACTGCCATACGGGCATCATATCTCAACAGCTGTTGAGTGGGGACTGGTGAATGGGCCTCTGATGCTTGATTGTTGGGCAGAGAGTAAGCAATTATGATATTCAAAATTCACAAGTAAAATCATGCATAATGGCATAGTTTCATTTTTTTGGCAGGGGATTTTCAACAAGATTGTATATCTTGTGACAGTTCACTGCAAGAAAATTTTATGTGAAATTCCTTTTATGATTTTATGTCCAAATTTTGAATAACATAAATTCAGGTGTTGCAAAACTGTTTATATGTATATTGTACTTCTCAGAAAACCTTGGATAATTTTTCTGTTTTTTTTTTTTTTTTTTGCC
>SMGU01002155.1:0-14881 GCA_004348175.1 Puccinia novopanici | reverse complement strand
CTGCAAGTGAATCAAGATGGCACCCCAACTGCAAATCCCTCCAGATCATGGAAACAAACCATTGAAAACTCTTATCACCTTTTTGACATTGGCTTTTACTCAACTGTTGCTGAATATGATCGTCTAACCAAAACATATGGCGTGAAGGATCGAATCAATGAAAAATTCATTGAACAGAAGAACAAACCAGAAATTATCAAGACAGTGGAGGAGATGGTGAAAGAACAGTCAACAGCTTCCAACTTATTTAACCCATTTCTCAGGCTTTCAGGTAAGATTTTTTCTCTCTTATTGTGTTATTTCTGAACTATATTCTAAAATAACATGATTCTACAGGTTTTGATGGATGCCTCGACACACCTGTTGAGATATTGCATGTTTTCCTTCTGGGGGTGGCAAAGTACTTTGTCCGTGACCTTATCAATAAGCTGAACCAAAAGGAAAAGGACCAACTCGAAGGATATCTTCAATCATTCAACATCTCTTCCTTAAATCTTCCTCTCATCCAGTCAAAATATCTCGTCACTCATGCAAAATCTTTGATTGGTAAAGAGTTCAAGATTTTTCTTCAAGCTGCTCCTTTTATCCTCTTCCCATTCCTTGACCAAGACCAACGTGATATGTGGCATTCCTTGTCCATCCTCTCTTCTTATGTATTTCAAACTCACATCATCAACATGGCCAACTTTCAAATCCATCTTAAAACTCACATCTCCAACTTCTTGCATCACACAATAAAATCAACTGCACAGTGGATTAATAAACCAAAATTCCACATGCTGGTCCATCTCCCTGACTCCATCTTGCGCTTTGGTCCGGCTCCCTTATTCTCTACTGAAAAATTTGAATCATATAATGGAATTCTGAGGAATGCATCCACTTATTCCAACAGACTTTCCCCTGGCAGAGATATTGCCATTAAATTTAGTAACTATCATTCCTTAAGGTTTATTTTATCCGGTGGTGCTTGCTATGACCAACAAACTCAATCAGCTTCAAAGGCATCCTCGAACATCCTTGATTTGTTTCAAAATACACCTTCCATCCAAGCATCAATGGGGTACGATCACAAGGTTGCTGAGACAATAACACGCTATCCATACGAACGACCAATCAAGCTGGAGCAGAATGACAAAGTAACGGTTCCGAATCCATTAAGAAACCGCTTTCCTGGAAATCCAATCATTCAATTTTCAAGTTTACAGTTAAATAAGAATGAATCTATCTTCAAGGATTCATTTGTCTTGGTACGTTCTTCTCATTATCTGAATCCAATCACATTCTACCTCAATTTTTATTGAAATCCAACTCATCGGAATGTGTAGGTGAAGTCGTCGATATCAGGAGAATACATTGGGCATGTCAAATCCCTTTGGAGGGTACAATCAAATTTTATTTTGTTTGTTGTGAGGATGAAGGCTTCAACAATCATTCCTTATTACAAAATGAGAGAATTTGTGACTACGAATGAAGCCTGCTTAGCAATTGCCACGGCAAGTCTTCCATTTCTTTCTGGATCGGCTTTCAATCTAACATCAATATGTATTATTCTTCTACAGGACATTGCTTGTACACTCAATCTTCAGCACAACTGCTTCGATGGAAACTGTCGAGTCACAAAAACCAAGGTTGTTCGGATCGAGAGGCAAGATACAACAGTACGGCGCAATGAGGTGTGCCACACGGATCGAGTCAATTACATCCTCAATAGCGCCTCATTCCATGCACCTGAGGAGCATCGGAGGATGGCAGGCCTGACCATACGTCGTGTCGAGCCAGCGGAGATAGTCAACGGGATGCAGCAGGGTTTTGAGGTTTGGAAGCGAGAATGGGATTAGTTTTTATCAGTCTTCATCATTGATAATGACAACTACACTTTGATTTACATCACTCATTCAATTTCCGGGGAGTCGCTGTCATTCTGGGAACCAGGCTCTTCCATCTCCTCCGATTCCTTTACTCGCTGCTCCTCTGCTTTTTCCTATTTTCATTTTTTATGGTCACACATTTTTCAATTCAATAATTTCAATGTCGTAGACCAGTAAGTGATGTAAATAAGCTACTTACTGCATCATCATCCTCATGGTCCTCACAACCAACTGGTGCGTTTGCCTCTTGATTCTTATCATCTTTTTGGTAGTCACGTGGTTCAGTGTCGCCGTCGGATTCAGAATCCGAGAGAAAATCGTTGCGGCGAACTAGGTCCTCACGGGTGATGGGGGGGACGACCCTCCTTCGCCAGTCACGGCCGTATATGTCTATCTCATCTCGGACATATGCGGTCCCTGGCTCCGGCTCACTTTCATCCGTTGGGCTGGGTGATTCGTACTCGTATCGCCTGCTATACTCGTCGCACATGCGGCGAAGCCACTGTTCACTTGGGTTGGAGGAGTCCGAAGCGTTGGGATCGGTGTCTTCGATGTTGTTTTCGGACTTTGCTTCCTCATTGTCAGCATTGCTGCCATCAGTAGATCGAGGTGACATTTTTTTTTGGATTCAGTAATTGATTGATATTCACTTTTATCTTCGGCTGTGTACATAAATCCCTGTGTTCAATCACACATCCCATCCCGAAAGACCAGGCAATGCTGAATTCACGAGCTGCCGATGAGGGTCACGTTGAGATGGAAATGGGGAGGGGGCTCTGCTCATCCGAACCGGCATCACCAAGCATCCGTGGTTGAAAGGCTGAGTCGGATGAACTCTGGAGCAAGCCTCAACCCGACGTTGGAGGCTAGACTCACTCCCAGCTCCAACGTCGGGGGTCCGACTGGTGGCCCACCATTGCCCCGACGAGCTCCCAGTGGTGGACTGTAGGGAGATGGTCGGAGGGAGGGCAGGAGGTTCCCAACGTTGGAACCAGCCCGTCTCCGACCTTCCCTCCCCACAACTGGCGGGGCACAGTGGGCACAACCCCCGCCAGTTCTCCGACGAGCACCGATCAATTTTTTTGATCCGGTGGTGTATTTATTCCTACTATCGTTATTATCATGCGTGGTCTCTCCACCAGTCTTGGCTGATGTTTCATCCAAGCGAGGCCCGCCGTTGCCATCCACCCACATGAGCCTGTCCTCTTTCCAATGGTCGCTTGTGAACGCCAACCGCTCAATCAATGTGCCGACACCTTTCTTAAACCAGCCACATCTTGCCCTCATCAAGGCGGGCATAATCGACGACCCGAATATCGGATTAAACGAAGGCACCACCCGCTGGGTTGGTGAGGAAGAAGCCTGGACATGGGAGACAAAATTCAATCTCGATACTAGCCCCGCTTGGGCCGATGTGAAACGCGTGAGTTCATCCAACTTGATCAATGTAGACACCAATGGCAGCTCCACCAAGTAGTTGACAACATTTTTTTTTTCATAATGCAGTTTTACCTCGCCTTCGATGGTCTTGATACATTCTGTGACATCCAATTGGATGGCCAACGTATTGGCTCCACAAACAACGCGTTCCGAAGCTGGGTATTTGATGGTAAGCCTGTGGATTTTGGTCGTTTCAATCCAAACTCATGATCCTCTCCATCAAGGGGTAATTGCTCAGAAGGCTATTCTGCTCAATTGTAGTCACGCAGGTTATCAGGTCGTCGCAGCACCGGACCCTTCCACTTTCTCTGAGGTTCGCATCTGCCTACGCCGTTGCCTCTCAACTAGCACATGACCCAAGCAATATGTGGTTTCCTACCGCATCAGGGGGCGGGAAAAATGCAACAACCCTTCAACCCTACGAGTATGCGTATCGGAACTGGGCACGCAAACAGCAATCGGATTTCGGATGGGATTGGGGTGAGTACATATCTACATAGTGCGACCCGTCAACATTTACATTGATCTGACACTCACTTCTATCAAATTTGTATCAGGTCCTGCCTACCTTCCTTCTGGCCCGTCAGCATTTTTCCTTTGTTATTGGCATGAGCATCTCCCCGTCCTGTCGAGAAGTGTCGAGCTTATTGGCATAAACCTCTTGATTGGAATTTCGGAAACAGGATAAGGCCTGCGTATTTGATTGGACTTTCTGCACCGGCTCAATCGCAATTCAATCTGTTCAACCAGGCAAGAGCAAAGCCGTCTCAGGCACAGTCTGTCTCGGCAAAGCCATCCCCGGCCAGTGGCGCAACATCTGAGGAATTATTATCGGCCACAAGCACAAAACATAAAAGAGACTCAAAACCGCATGATGCGCACCTTCACTCTGGATCCATAGGACTGTGATTGATATATATCGAATGGGTATTTGCTCTTTCAACTGAATAGTTAATGAGTGCTCTAGGTTCCCAGCGCTCATGTTTGCCTTCAACTCCCTAGCCCAACGTAATAATCTACATCCCAATCAAAGCGCACCCTGGATCATGAACATCACCCTCCCCATTACTTCGCCCGCGCCAATCGCTGCAACACTGACCGGCGTTCTTTCAGAGACATCAGTCAAACTGCCACCGAAACAGCTCACTGTACTCAACACTCCTCGGTATAGAAATTATGACCCGGACTACTCTCTCACGGTTGAATATACTGTTGATCCGAGGGAGATCGAGCTCTGGTACCCGGCCACCTTGGGCAATCCGAGGCTATATGATCTCGAATTGACATTGACGGTCGAGGGGCAAAATGCGTCTTCAAATCTAGAAGCCACTAAGAAGCTCACCTGGCGAGAAAGAGTTGGATTCCGGACCATCGTTCTGGATCAAAGTCGGTATACTGACCAGGAAGTGTCCAGCGGCATCCAGCCTGGCACCCGATTCACTTTCGTCATCAATGGCAAGCCCTTTTATGTCCAGGGCTCAAGGTATTTTTTTTCTTCACTTTAGCAGAATGTTCTTGTCACATCTTGACGTTTGTCTTGGCTTTTTGGATAGCATGATCCCCATCGACAATTTTGCCGCGCGGTCCAACTCTACCACCATCCGATGGCTCCTTGAATCCGCCCTATTGGCAAATCAAAACCTCATCAGAATCTGGGGAGGCGCAGCCTATCAGACTGATGAATTCTACGACGTAGGTCTGAACCAATTGTTCATCCTCTCATGATCAATTAGCTTTAAATTGAAAAACATCGTCTTCTCGCTAGATGTGCGACGAGCTTGGCCTCCTGGCTTGGTCGGAAAGCGTGTTTGCTTGTGGGGCTTATCCAATCTCCCCCGAGTCCTTTCTTGACAATGTGCGTGCAGAAGTATCTGAGAATGTCGCACGGCTGAATCGACATCCCAGTACCGCTCTCTGGGCAGGCAATAATGAGGTTAGTGTCACCTCCATTTGGATATCTTTGGGGTCAACCACTGAAATTTCTTCCTCCTTTTTCTTGTGTTGACAGGGAGAAGGATACTTGATTGATGTCAATCGGACATGGACAAATGGATCAATCTACTTCAACCAATATGACTATCTCAACAACCGTGCGTAGTCCGGCATGATTGATCTCGGAGAGCTGCAGCTGAAGGCAATGGTTATATTTTGCAGGTGTCTTGCGAGAACTGGTGTTAGACAATACCCGCTCGATCTCATACATTCCCTCCTCAACCACGCAAGGGTACATACACATTTTCTTTCTCTGGCTCGATTTTGTTGATGGCAATCCTTATACTGACTGTTTGCGGAAACAAGTTACCTCTCGCTTGACCCATACGTTGCCCGGTACTATAACTCCACGCCAGGAGAGCTGTACGGTGACAAGGAGCACTACAACTACAACACGGCCGTCAGCTTCAATGTTTCCTCATATCCAGTTGCCCGATTTGTCAACGAGGTCAGGACATTGATATGACGTTGGGAATCCCGTACCGGCACTAACTCAAAGCAACTGTGATGGTCTTTCAAACAGTTTGGGTTTCATTCCATGCCTTCCATTTACACCTGGGATCGTGTGCTCAAGTCAGTGCAAGACTACGACTTCAACTCCACCGTCATCCGAGCCCACAACAAAGTAAGCCCAGCCCATTCCCTTTTTTTTCATAGTAGGAGTCCGAGCATGGCCTCCCCCGGTGCCCAGTCTTGATGTGCGTCTCTCCTCCGGAAAACAGCACAATCCAGCAGGAAACCTGTCGTATCCATGGCCTGCAGATGATGGCCAAATGCAGATGACCACGGGGGTCTCGAGTTATTTCCCCGTCCCCAACATCGCTGGTGACAGCCGCACTCAGTTGGCACAATGGGCATATTCCACCCAAGGTGAGTGCTTAATTTATGGCCCGATGTATATACATTTTTTTGGTGGATATGTAACAACAATTCGTATCAGTCTTTCAAGCCGCGTTCATGGCCTCCGAAATCCACTACTATCGTCTCGGTGCCAGCCGGAAAGAAAACAACATGGGTGAGTAAGCAAGCGATCATCGACACCACTGCAGTTGCAGTGACGATGGCGTGCTGATGGCTTCGAGAGTTCTCGCTGACACACACTCTCTCTTTTGGTGCTCTGTCTCCACACTAGGTGCGGTTTATTGGCAACGTTGGTGGCTATGATTTTCTGCTCCCTATAGTGAAGAAAGCATGCATGTTGGAATGCTGACAACAGAAAAGCACACAGTCAATGATGTATGGGAAGGGACGAGTTGGTCGTCCATAGAATACACGGGTCGATGGAAGGTGTTCCATTACATTGCGGCTCGCGTCCAATCCCACGTCATCATCTCGCCCATCTTCTACCAGGACAATAGCACGTTGGACATCTTTGTTACCTCGGACCTATGGTGCGTGTTGTATGGTATACAATATTGATTGGACCTGCTCACATGTAGCTTGTTGATACTTTTTGGCAGGCACGGAGTAGAAGGCAGCGCCGAATGGACATGTGAGTGATCTCAGCGACGGGCTGGAAGTAAGGGAAGCGACTGAACATGGTGATGTTTTTCAATGCACGGGAGAATAGGGTATGATTTTGCGGGGCAGCGCTTAGCGGAGACGACGAAGAAGAGGTTCACGGTGGGGGGGCTGAACTCGACGCAGCTGTACCATGGGATGGGCCTGGGGGAGATTGTGCCGGGTGGCCGTGCGGCGAACGATGCGTGGCTGCACCTCCGCTTGCGCACCGACGATGGGCGATACACCAACGAACAGTTCTTCCATCCGCTCCCCCTCAAGGACTGTCTGCTCCGGCCTACCAAGGTGCGCGCCCAGCCCATCGGCCATAATCAGGTCTCCATACAGGTTGTCGACGGCGGCGTTGCCGCATGGGTCAATGGTGAGTGTTTTTTTTGGCGCACATTGCACGCATGTCGTCATGTCTCTAACCGGCCTCCACTCTCCAATTCTTCGCGTGGAATTTCGTTCGCTGGACACAGTGGAGCATCCCACAGGTACGAGACCAGTCTGCCCTGATGACCACGCTAGATGCGGTTGCTAACTGGGCGCTTTACATGATGTTCACAGGCGTGCGAGGGTACTTCCGAGACATGGACAGCGGCTTGCCATCGAATGACTTCTTCCTCCGCCCCGCCGAATCGCGTCGCTTGGAGTTCGTCTTGAAAGGCACGGATGCACCCGGCTCCCCGCCGACAACGCCAAAAACCTCGCCTCCAAAATCCTCGTCCGGACGCTCTGGGACAACTACCAACGTTCTTCTCCCTCTCATTAGCCTGTATATATCAAGCCCCCCCCCCCCCCCCCTTATCCTTGCTGCTGCATCTATACATCGCGTTCATCTCATTCCTGCATCTGTCTTCATCGCCACTTCACCACCCTTCTTACACATTCGTTTTCATAGTTTTTCTTCTTGGGAATCAGCAAAGGAATATGCAAAAGTGGAAAGTTGTTAACACCATAAGAAAGGGAACAACAGAAAAAACCCGTTGTAAATATTTCTGTATATATTTTTTTTATAGCGCACTCCCTACCGATACTTAAATAGATTGAATATATAGGCAGTGGATAGTACAGTAATGAAGAAGGTTGCACGTGAGGCCATGTGGCTGGCGCCAAGAGATAGCGCAGGGCGTTGATGTGTTCCAGGACCCTGCAGGCCACGGCCAAGCCGTAGTCCAGCCACGCGGCACGGGCGGCGCCGACAGGCTACGAGCACTCTTCTATCATTAGCTGGAGAGGATGTCCGCGATGATTATTCCACAAAGCCATGTTCCCCAGCCATGGCAAGTCGCACACGGGCACATCTTTTTCCCTTCCCCACCTTGCAATACACTCCAAGGAAACAAAAAAAAAAAAAGAAAGAAAGAACAAGCCAACTGCGTGTATATGCCATCATGGTAACGGAGCAGGGGCGATGGGCGATTTTCACGTGCGTATCAGGCGTTCGTGTTTTATTGAAGAAAAAAGGAAGGCGGATCTGCATGGAGTCGGAGGGGTGTAGTTCCCAGGGAATACTAGCAGGGCAACACGTGTGGTACAGCCATGCCAGTAGAAAGGGGGGGGATGATATTCTATGATGACGAAGGACGAGATAGACGGACAAGAGTAACGACGATTGCAACATCAGGATCAGAGTGGCGTGAGAGAGAGAGAGAGAGAAGCAAGTGGAGGTTATTCCAATCCCGCCTCGACCCGAGCCTCGCGAATGACCGAGGCCAGCCTAGCAAACCCCTACGCACACACACAAGACGACATCCGGTCGGGTCAACAGCATGAGTATTTTGTTACAACACCTGTTGGTTTTCATACATTGACGAAAGACACACCTCGTCGGCCGACGCCGCATCGATCAGACTGAAGCTGGTACGCACGTAAGGGCTCTTGCCCGCATTGGGTAAAAACGCCTGTCGGTGTAGGCATACGCCGTGCCGGTGTGTCAACGACAGCTTCTTCTTCAAGGATATATGATGATGAGGAGGGAGAAAAGCTTACAAAGCCGGGGACGGCGAGGACGCCCTTTTGGACGGCGCGGGTGGCGATCAAGTCCGAGGAATCCGCCTCGTGTTCTTTCCCGGGGGAAGCAATGTTGAGTTTGAGCCAGAGAAACATCCCCGCAACCGGCTTGTTCCACTCCGCCAACCCCGCCAAATGTTTCTCGGCCGCCGCATTCACCACCTCCAGCTTCTCACAATAGAACTGTGACACTTGCTCGCAATGCTTCTCGAACCGCTCGTGCCCCCAATGCGTCAGTAACTTGCTGGTGATCGCTTGCGTCACACTCGACGGCTGCAGGTTCGTGTTCGACGTGTGCAGATCTGTCCGAACATCATCATCATGCATTGTTAGCTTTTCTCTATACTTTCTTTCCCCCTTGAGCTTCAGTTTTTTTTTTTTTTATGTATGACGTACTGATTATCTCTAGGATCCTGTTCGGGCCGGTCACAAAACCAAGTCGAATTCCTGTCCAAAAAAAGTTACCAGTGAGTTGATGGTGTAAGATTTTAGACCAGGCTTTATGAAGATTTACCAGATGAAATGATTTTACTAGATCCAAATTATTCCCGGGGAATTGAGGGCAATTTGAGTCCAAGAGACAAACACGAGGTGTGAGGAGAATGAAGTACGGACCTGAGCGAGTCGAAACGGACGACACGACCGGTCTGACCGCCGTCCGACTTCTCCAAAGAGAAGTAACTGGGGGCGCGATTCTTGGGATCGAAATGCAAGAAGTAGTATGCGTCGTCCTCGAAGAGTAACAGGTCGTATTTGCGGACAAGCTCTAGGATGAGCCGTTTGCGTTCCAGCGGCGCTGATGAGCCCGTCGGGTTGGAGCCCGTGGGTCTGTAGCATACGTGTTAACTTGCATTTCATCAGTTCAATCCCAAATAGCTCCGAGAGAGAAATGTGTTGTTGAACGATGGGCTTACATGGAGTATACCACCTTGGGAAATTTCAGCGAGCTCGTGGCCGGATCACTGTGCCAATTGGCAAGCACATGTTCCAATTGGACGGCACATATTCCGTGATGGTCGGATTGAATTTCTATATACCGACCAGATATACATCAACATGTATTGATATGAGAGTTTCTTTTAGGGCGTTGCAAAGAGTTTGACATACCGATCAGGGTTCGACCAGACGGTTGAAGGAAGCCCAGCGTTCCCCTGTTTTTTTTTTAAAAAAAAAAAGAAAAAAATTCGGTCCAACCGTAAATCCACATGATAGCGGAAGATTTGGCTTGAGACTCACGCGTAGACGGGGGTTTCTATGAGGATGGTATCTTCGGGATCGCAAACCGCAGCGAAAGCCTGATTGTGAGGGACGGGAAGGAGAGAGTCAGAGAGAGAGAGGGAAGAGACTGGAGGGGGGAGACTACTACAGACTTTTTCCATGAGTTCCTGGCTGCCGGCACCGATGGCACAGGACCAGCCCTCGTCCTGGGGCTTACCTCTGGCGTGGGTTCGTTGCTGGAGCTGGTAGATCCAGCTGAGGAAGTCATGCTGGCCGGCGGTGGGGCCGTACTGGAGGGCGGCATCCAGCTCACTACCGCTCAGACGGAGTGTTTCGGACTCCTCGCCCGTCCCAGCAGCAGCAGCAGCAGCGGATGGCTTCAGGGTGATGGAGATGGATTCAAATGGGAATGTGGCCGGGTTCGGCTTCCCTGCCAGCATGCTGATCATCCCTGGCCGTGCTTCCAGCGGGAACAAGCCTCGAACTTGCATCACACATAACAACCTTGAGCGCTACCATCTTTTTTGTTGGCTGCAACGAGAGGGGATCAAGAGCACTTACTTCCAGACGGCCTCCATCGCTTCCCCGCGCGACTGATGAACTTGCTATCGTAGTCAATGGGCGAGGAGTGCATGATGAGTGTGTGTGTGTGCTCTCAGGATGTATCCCAGAAGATGGGGTTGCTTCGAGAGATGGTTTTATAATCCGCTGGAAGGGAGTAGTGATACAGTGCTGAGTGGGATCTGGTTCTGTACTGGACAGGACGACGGCTCGGCCGATTCAGACTGGCGGCACTCGACTGGACTGACTGACTGACTGCGAGATAAATATAAATTAAAATATTTATTATGTAGCATATCCCCGGAAGAGAGAGTGTCTTGTCTCTCTCCTAAAAACACTCCGCCCAATCCATTGGAGGCTAGCCCTGTCCCGGCGTGCCGACTCCGCATCGAGATCCCAGCCACCATCGCGATCCTCCCAGTCGATCCATCCGAGCCAGAACAACAACCACACACCTCCTCAATCATCTCCATCCCACACACCCCAAACTCGCTGCCACAGTCAGCCCCACTGGAGACGACTGGCCGTCGTAGCTCCCCAAGGCTCCCCAAGCTCATTGTGTAAAATTCAGCTTCTGCGGCTCCACAAGTGCCCCGCTGCGTCTGTAACACACTCTGGAAAATGTCCCCCTGACAAGCTTATCGTAAATGTAGATATAGCATCTAGGAAGCGTCTCAAATTCTGATTCCTACATAAGTACTGGCATTACATAAATATTGGCCCTGGGCCGTGGTGTGGTGTTCTGCACCCTCTTGTCGAGACAGCTCAGATCGGTCAACAAAGTGAAGATCAGATTCATGTAAATATGACCATGCCACTACCACCCCATACATTCCCCGTTAAATAAATCTGCGCTGCACTATCAAAACCTTCCTGTATCTGACTGCCAAAATAATCCACTTTTGCGGCTCTGGCTTGGCTTTATCTGACTGCCAAAAGTATCCACCATTGCGGCTGGCTTGATTGCCTTTCCTATTTTTCTTTAGGAGTGCACACATCCAGATCGTGTGCGGCCAACAAATAACCTATTCTAGGTCTAAATAGATGGGAGATGGCCATGCAAGGCACTCTCTTCTGTCAAGTACTGTACACCATTCATTCGCCAATGAGTTCCTTAATCTTTTTGTGCTTCATGGAAATCTGTAAACAAAAATGTCGACATGTTCCACGCCCCCCATCCGAGATGGCGCGCCGGCAGACGCGGCAGGGGAAGCAAATACCATGCGCGCCGCCAGCCGGCTGCACTTCTTGGCTCTATGCCATCATCCCATGAGGGCAAAGAGATCCACACACCACTGCACCCGCGATGCGCCAAGTTGCATCACAACATCAGATCATGAGCTGGGCCTACGGAAAAGCGCCGCAACAGTACCACGCCCATCGTCAGAACCGCCGCAGCCCCTGACCCCCCCTCGTATCCTCACTCATCAGTGAGCGTGCTTCTCTAGATCACCCGGCCCAAAAAAAATACGTGCCATGGAAAGCCGTTCTGCCTCTCAACTTTCTCTTCTGCGTCTCATCGATTATCATCATAAACAGAAGGGGAAAGAGAAAACTGCGATTGGGCAATTTTAAACATGGCTTTGATTTCCATCTCTCTTTGCTGCCATACGCCATACGGCAGCCTCATGACAGTCAACATCGCCCTGAGAGCCAACAATAAATAATACCGGATGTGCAACCCATGATAACTAACATCATGACAAATTGATAAAAGCAACTCTACAGATTTCATTCAATCAAAAATTTCATGCACGAAAGGATTGCAACAACAAGACACTACTGCGCATCACAACCGACTCTCTTTCTTCAACAATTAAGTATTAAAGAACGTTGACATTTTTTAGGTCTTGGCACGCTTCGATCACCCTCTTCACCATCGTCTTTTCTCCCTCACGTACCCAGACTCGCGGGTCTACATTTTCCACACAAAGAGAGAAAAGGTTAAGCTAAATATGAACCATGGAAGCGGGGAAGTAGACCACGGTGGAAAGGCGGCTTACCGTAGTACTTCTTGTTAGGACCGTCGGGGGCATCCGGGTTGCCGACTTGGGTCTTCAGATAATCCTTCTTGGCTTCAAAGTAGTTCTGTGCAAACATACAAACGATGTCAGTCCCCTACTCTTTGTCCCTAAGGGAGAGGGAAATGACTTGGAGCACTTACTCGGAAGCCTTCCATGTAGGCCCATTGAGTGTCTAATCAAACAATCAATGAAAAGAAATCTATCAGAATTTGAAAGTTTGCTAATAAATCAATCCGATTTGCCAGAACTAACCAGTATCAACGTTCATCTGTTCAAATTGGATGGGTTCATGTTAGCTCAATTTGTCAAGTGACAGCAATGCGATCCTTTCCAATGCAAACATGCGTACCTTGACCACTCCATTTTCAAGCGCAGTCGCAATTTCCTTCTTGGAGGAACCGGATCCTCCGTGGAAAACTAAGTAGAGAGGCCGGGGGTCGTCTGTTTGGAGTTTCGCCTTGCAATAGGCTTGATGTTTGCCAAGAAGTTCGGGTTGTAAAGTGACGTTGCCAACTTTGTATACACCATGAACGTTGCCCTGCATGTGCCCAAACATAAGCAAAATTCAGAAACTAGGCTCAAGCAGCTTTTAGGGATCTGGTGGTTACTGATTAGTATGCTTACGAAGGCAGCTGCAATGGAGAACCATGGGCTGATCTTGCTGAAGGCGGCGTAAACGTCCCACTACCCTCACATTTAATCGAGTAAAAGTCAGTAATCTCGAAATGGAGACACAGTTTTATCAACAAAACGACAAACAATATCCTCCGGTTGGGTGTACAGGGCAGCATTATCTACGTTCTCATTGTTGACGCCGTCTTCCTCACCGCCGGTGATGCCGATTTCCATCTCTAGCCAGAGATCGATCTTGGCCATTCTTTCAAAGTACTTGCAGCAAATTTCGATGTTTTCTTCCTTGGATTCCTCGGAAAGGTCAAGCATGTGAGATGAGAATAGGGGCTCCTTGTGTACCTTGTAGTACTCCTCGTCTGCCTTCAACATTCCGTCAAACCAAGGCAAGAGCTTCTTGGCACAGTGGTCGGAATGCATAATCACAGGGATTCCGTAAGTGGGGGCGATGGATCTGGAGTAATCGAGTCATGCTATAAATTTTGGGGGGTTCATTTGATGCGCAGAAGTAAATACTTGAAAACTTGCCTGACAAACATGGCCGCCGCTGTAGCACCGGCGATCGAGGCTTCTTGGTTCCCGTTCTTGACACCTTTTCCAGCAAAGAATGCGGCACCACCTTGAGAAACTTGGATCATCACAGGAGCCTTAGCCTCCCGGGCTCCCTCCAACGCCGCAATGACAGTAGAAGAGGAGGTACACTAGGGCGAAAGACTTGATCAGAATACGAAAAACAAAAAAGGTAAAAACTGTCAAGTGGTTCACTACTCACGTTGAAGGCAGGGATAGCGAATCCGTGAGTCTTGGCATACTCCAACACTTTGACTAAATTTTTGCCAGTGACCACACCGCTGTTCCAGAGTACATGTAAATGAGAATGCAATTATGCAGAAAAGAATACGAAAAGGAAAACTTACGGCTACATCCGCAGCAATAGATAGCATCACGGTCAGGAGAGAAAGAGTCGACTAGGTAAGATGTTAGATTGGCAAAGTGTTGCGGATCACGACGTACGGGTACGAGTTCGAGGAGACCACCCATTCTAGACGGTTGAAAGTTGGGGGGTACTAGTTGTCAGTTTCTTCCAACACCAGGGAGGAGAGCGTACTTGAGTAGTTCTTAGTAGGATTCAGTGGGTGGGGAGTCTGCACCAACGAGGTTGGATCAATCTGGGAGGAGTCTCTCGGGTGAACTCGGTCGGTTTTTTGGACCGATCAGCCGGTCGGCTCCGGGTCGTTTACAGAAAAACGGATAATCCCGGACCCCAATTTTCGGATCCGGCTGCTGCTCGTCGATGACGTCATTTCCGATCAACACTGAAGCCCCCTACTGTTTTTGGAAACAGCTTATCTGCATTTAACTAGAACCTAATGACTAGTGGTTGTCTCTCCTAAAAGATGTTTGAGCAAGTATAGCGGGGTAATTTCTCAATCTTTACAGAAACTCAAACCATTGATCAACTCAAATGATCAAGAAGATTCTATCCAGCACAGCCATTATCATTTTTCACATTGAGACCTTTAATACATATTTTTAAACATTTAAACATAAAATTCTCATAATTTTTTTGTTCATCAGATTCAGCTGTTTTGAACCAACCTGAGCACTCAACAAAAATTTCAAAATTTTATG
>SMGU01002145.1:0-21583 GCA_004348175.1 Puccinia novopanici | reverse complement strand
TCTCCAAGCTCAGCCACAATTCCTGTATTACAGGAAAATGTTTGGCACAAAAATGCCATTTTTGTGTTTTGCATTTTCAGGTCTTGAGACCCACACAAAACCACTCCTGGGGGAAATTTGGACTCAGAAGCCTCATGCCACCTGCAGCCGGCTGTTCCCAGCAGGGTCAGGTGCCACCAGTCTGGGTTCTGGCAGTGTAGTTCCAGGCCACAGCCTGGATATCCTGGCTGAAAATCAATGTGGCTTGGCTCTGATTCATGTATCATCACTGATACTGTCCTGGTCTACTATGGCTCTCTGTAGTGACTTCAAAAATTCCTGATTGATCTTGAACTACTGCCTCAATTTGTTATCAGATTAATTCTTCTTGTTTAAAGGCTCCATCAACCCAGTAATTATTATTATTTACTCCTCAAGAAATATTCACTGTCTGCATCAGCAGGAAGAATCCATTTAATTATCTGGATTTTACTCCCTTTATCAGGTTGATGAGAGATTTACAGTTATATACTGAAGCTATTACTCTTGTATTAATTATCATTCACAGGTTAACAGTCCAATCAACCATCCAGGCCAACCTTTTCAAAACTCAAAGCACAAAAAAGTGTTTTTAAACACCTGATTAGTAGCATAGAGGCCAACATGTTTCATTAACAAATAGTGATCTCAGCACTCCACTGGGAGTTTTCAAAAGTGCTGCTCTTTGACAGTGCACTCATCCCAGAACTGTAGATCCAGTGAATCATGGCAATTCCACAAGTTATGTAGTATTGTACAAGCAAACATATTGTTCCTGGATTGGCCTGGGGATGAATTTTGGGAGTGGAGGAGAATCTGGAATTAGTTTTTGAGCCTTCCAAATGCTTTTCCAATCACAATGTGTGTTGAGGACTGCAGATAATTAAAACATTGGTTGGTGGGGTCCATGACTGATGGGTAGGGTATTAATATGCCAAAATTGGTTGGTTAACCTGCATCTCTAACCAAGAATGTGTTGGGAGGAATCATGGGTGCCACGGTAGCTCCTCAGCACAAGCTCTGCTCTAGGAGGGAAAACCTGAAGAGGCGGCTATCATGAATTGAACCAGTACCACCCCCACTTATCTAATAGAGAAAATACTCAAGTAATAATTAACCTAAGCAAAGAGAGTAGGGATTAATCAACATTAAAAAAGTTACCATTGCTTTCCACCATTCATTGGGAAATAATACACCATGAGTGCCCAGATGTCGGTTGCTAGCAGCTGACATCAAGGAATCTCTGGTGGATCCTCCTCCCATTCTTGAGAACATCCCCTTGTTCGCAGTCACTGCGCAATGCCCAGCTTTTGGAAGGACCTTGGACGTATTTGTGGTTTGAGCTCCTGCATGTTGCTTGCTAGCAAGTGACACCCTATTTTTTGTGGTGATAGAAGCCCAGATTTTTTTGTTGATGTAAAACTTCCAGTTGTCATCCAGGGGCATTATTATATGAAGTTGTTTCCTTTCAATAGCTCCTACAACTTGTGGGATCCCTTGACTTCTCTCAAACAACTGCATGATTTCCCTCAACTCAATGAGATTTTGGAATGGTGGAAAACTGGAGTGAGTCAGAGAGAAAAGGGATCTGAATGTCAGAAATAGAATAGAAAAAAGATACTATGCAGATGATGACTAAATTTACAGTGCTGAAATTGAATTATTTTAGGATCACATTGACAAATGTCATCTGGGTTACAATATTTAATGGATTGGTTGCCATTTGTGAGGCTTTATTTTAATGTTGCACAGGTAACTTGCTGAAAATAAATTTTCAGGGGCCACTTTTTATGATTGAAACAGTTCTTGACCTGAATTCAAATCTGATCCAAGTTCTTAAATCTGATAAATTTTAATAAAGAGCAAAGTTAATTTGATTGAAATCCCAAAGAAGTTGAAAAAAATAAATCAAAAGCCTGTTTATAATTTATTCTCAAGTTTAAACAAAAGAGAACAACAAGACATCAATTTCTTATGATTAGATCCTCATTAAAACTCAATGAAAGATATCACAAGAAATATTTTTAGGAATAGGAATGGAAATAATAACAGACAAGCCTGAGATGAAAGATTAAGGGTGAATAACAAGGGAATTTTTTATTTGTGAGAGTTGATAAAAGAAACATAAAGGATCCCAATTAAGTAAATCCACTTTTGTGATTTACTAGCTCCAGATCCTGAGTTCTAGTATTCCTTGTTGGGTTGATGTTTTTGGAGTAAATTCACAATTAGGACTGATTTGACTGGGCAATTAAATGATGTGTGATGATTTGAGTTTAATTTGGCTGAAGTTGAAAATATTGGTTGCTGCTTCCTGATTATGATTGCACATCTTCACTCCCAAATTTTCTGAGGATTTCAGATTTATAAATTCACATACACACTACATCCCACAGATGGAATTGGACTGGCTTCTTGCAGTTCCAAATGGTCATGTTTGTCATGAACACCCACAACTCTAATGCTGTTGGCCAACAGACTATCCCTGAGCAAGGATGTCACTGACTTCAGGGAGAAATGATGGGATTCACTTAGTGCAATTCTGGAGAATTTTTGTGTATTTGATGCTTATTTGATGCTACTGGGCCCAAGGCCAACCACTTACACCAGAAAATTCCTGATTCAGGTTCTGGTATTGGGTTCCTGGGGTTTAAAGGACTGCTGAAAACAGGGAATATGTTAACAATTTTATGAATCATAATTCTATTTCCTAATTGGAACCAACACACTAGAGAAAAGAAGACTAGAAAAGATAAGAAGTAATGAATTTATAAAGAAAATAACCAAAAGTTTGACACAAAGAGAAATGATGTTCAAGATAGGAATGGAAGAAAAATTTATTAAAAGGATGAAAATGAAGATGACTTATGTTTTGTAGTCAAATGTGACAGGCAGACAAAGAGGACTTGAGTTTGTTGGAATTTCACTTGTTTCTGATCTCTGTCACTCTTTTTATTATTTTTCACCTGTTACACAACCACTTTATTCAACATGCTTTCATGTCATTATGACCAATTTTCTGGACCCACAAGTTGTCCATCTTTTATCTAGCCTACTTAAATTCAGCTAGAAACCTGTGAATGAAACTCATCAGTTTTTACCGCACTGTTCCTGGTGTTGGCACTTAAGCCCCAACACTCAGCACTTCTTGCTTTGGCACATTTAGCCCCAAAGACTGAGTTGATAGGCACTTTTAACAGAAATTGTCTGTTCTTATTATTTTTATACAAAAAAACTTCCCCTCCAACAACACTGTTTTTCAATAGAGTTGAGGAGGTTGAGGGTGTTGAATTAAGAGTGAGGAGACAAGAGAAAAGAGTGAGAATTGACATGAAGCTGAGCAGGATTGGTTTATTGGATTGATGTTGATTGATTTTGATGATCTTGAGATTTGATGTTATGCCATAGTTAATTGATCAATTGAGAAATATTATGAAAAGTGAGGAGAGAAGGTTGAGAGATTTGACAGTTGAAAAACAGGTTTAAACTTTTTTAAAGAGATAAGATGAACAACTTTACACTCTCCATGACTTGAGAGATTTGAAATTGAAGAGTGGGATCGTTGGATCAATGACTTTGACTAGATTGTGAACCAATTTCTTTTTTGTGGGCTTGGTGAGAGCATCAGAAAGCATATCAAAGGATCTGATGAGAATGATATTGATTTTTTGAACTTTAATTCTTGACAAATACCTTGAGTTTTTAGATTCATGGTATTTGAGACAAATCTTTTTAATTTATTGTCCACTCCTTTACTATAAATAATATTAGAATGGGATTTTTTTTTAAAAAAAAATTCTTTGTTGCTCATCATAATTTGTTAATTGATATCATTTTTGTCAATGTAAGTATTTTCTGAGTCAATTTAAATTTTCCAGATGTCCCAGAGAAATGCATTTAGCCAAGTTCCTTCATGGAATGTGTCAAAAATTGGGTTGAGTTCAGCTTCAGTTGATGAGTAAGTCACGTTGTGTTGTCTTGAACTGTTACACAAAAATAGAGAACAAAAATAGTAATGGAAGTATTCTGATTGAGATTTTCAATATTTGGGATCATCAACCCAGGAAGCATTGCTATAGATATTTAATTTTTTTTAATGTTTGATTTGGTTGTTAAATTTCAGGGGTTAAATCTTTTTCTTGATGACATTTTAATTATTTCCAGACTTTCTTTACCTTCAGCCAATGCTTCATGCCATGTTTTACAGAGAAACAGGATAGAATCAATAATGCATAGCCGATATTTGGTCTGGTTTATCCAGCAATATAGTTCATCAACCCCATTTCCAATTGATAGTTGATATTTTCTTTATTTAAAATTACATGATCTTCATTGGAGGCTTCAGTAAGTTTGAGTTTTGGCTTCAAGAGAGTTTGAATAGATTTTCAATTTTGTATTCCAAGTTCTTCAAGACCATGATTGATATTTTTTTGGTTGTGAAAGTAAAATTTTGTGTCCTACTCTGTCAAATTTCTTTCAAGAGTTGCATTTGGTTCATGACATTTTGAGTTCTTGAATATAAGAGAATCATAAGACTAAGGGTGCATTTCTTTTTAGATGTTTATCATATGTACATGGTTGCATTCACAAGGGGGATAAAAAGAAAAGAAGAAGAAAGAGCAGTGTTGCCTTACCTAAGGGCAGATAACGCTACTGTTTATGGCAGGTGGATAGAGGTTTGTGTAATAGAAATAAGAAAATACAATGAAATGGTAAAAAGGGCAATAGATTTGTGCTCCAGGAAGATCTGAGCTGTGGTACGAGTTTATCAGACTTGGCTGTAAGTTCGTGTTGATTGAGGATGATGAAATGGAAGGTTTTAAGTGAAACAGAAAAGTGGACTGAGGAAATTTCACAGGGTGGTATGTGACACTGTAACATCCTAGTTGGACTGTAGCCATTCAGCCAGTCTCATAGCCTTTTGGTTAGGCTCAACGCTTTGTTTGATTAGGATGACTCAGTGTATGAAAGGAAAAGACTGATTTGATTTTCAGGTTTCAGAAGACTCATCTTATACCCCATTGAACACAGGGCACAGGTAGCTTACTCTTTGTACCGGTAAACAGGCTTAGTTGCCTTCATTGTTGTGCCCTTGGCCTGAGCGGCTGTCAGGTTCCACAATGGTAACTTGGTCCTGACTGCTATGGTCATATGAGGCTCTGCCTAGTTCTTTGACTGCAGGGACGGTAGAGACGGGTTAGAAGACAGACTGGTGAAGCTCAGTTTTGCCCAGATAATGAATGCTTACATATTGTCTGCATGAACACCTTGGCAGGATTGCCATATTGACAGAATCTATCTTTGAATTTATTTTCAAGTCATTTACAAGTCAAACTAAAACTAAATCATTGAAATGAAATAAAATTCTTGAAGTGTTGTTGTAGCTGAGGTTTGTAAATTCAAGAATTGCAACTGGATTCAATGAAGCCCATTGATTCAAGCCAAGAAACAAGATTCTAGCAACAATTTTTTGGGCTTGTTTGAGTCATTAAAAATCTTTTTGAAATTTTAGATAGCAAGTGTTGTGATTCACTCATTTTAGGGTTTTGATGAGGAATTCTTGTTGGTACATGGAGATGTCATGTACATGTTCCACGACTGCGCAACATGTCACAGTATTTTGTACATAGTATTTATATTGATTTGACCACTTGGAAATATAATTATCATTCTCTCGAAGCTCACTCTCCAACAGGTTATGAGCCTCTCGCAAGAGTAAGCTCGAAAAAAATCTTTTACACTCTCAAAACATACCCGGCGACGAGTTCTTTCCATTCATCGTTACCTGTAGTCCATCCGACGGACGAGCCAGTAGCCCGCCGGGGAGCTCCTTTTCAAAAAAAACATTAATCATCAACCCGATCATATCCTCCCTTCCCCGCTTGAACTCAAAGGCGACTGTAAATCCACCTGAGAGCCTATTTATATCAAACTTTGTGTTTGCATTCATCCAAACCAACTCTAAGTTCACGGCAATCACCTTGCTCGTGTATAGTTTGGGCTGATCCCCCATAGCTGTGTCGTAATTGGTGGAGGATCGTCTGCCTCAGAGCTTGTTTTATTAGGCTGAGAGGTGGTGTTTCGCCCGAGAGGGACAGTCATCTGGACCGACCCCGTTTTCCCCATTTCTTCTTTTTTCTCCCTTTTTCCCCAATCCCCAACCCAACCACCATGGCCGACTCCAAATCCATCGAAGATGAAGCCGCACCTGCCACCGGTGACCCAACCGCTACAATCCACCGCCTGACTCCAAACGCACAAGCAGATCGTGCACGCTTGTTCGGACGCAACACCCACCTCCGCAATCCATTTCAAGCCCCGTCCCCCCGCACGGTTTCTGAAGCAGCCAAACGACGACTAGCACAACTTGGAAAAGGCAAAGGACTAGAGAAGAGTGGCGGTGACGACAAAGTCCCGCGTGAGACCAACTACCAACCCCTCATCACCGACGGTCGGGCAACGGGCTCATCTTCAGCAAACTGGCGCCAAGCCGATCCCCCTCCCCACGTGGCTTCGTCGTCCGACATGGCCATGCTGATCGCGGAAATGAAAGCTCAGAGGGAGGGCAACCAACTCTGGAGGCAACGTGAGGAATCCCGCGCGCAACGCAAGGCCGACCTGGATGAACAGGCCCGTGTAACGGCTATCGTGGCTGCTGTATCCAAACGCTTTGGCGAATCGGATATCCTCAAGACCGATGGCTCCAACCTCCGCCAATGGGAGCGCCTCCTCAGACTCCACGCCTCGGAACGCTTTGGAAACCCGGATTTCTTCACTCCTGAGGTCGGACAAGAGGTGGATCCTGCCGAGGAGAAGATTGCCCGGGGCATTATCAATGCCTCCGTACACACCGACTTGACGTACGACCTCCTGGACCTACCATCGTTGGCAGAAGTCTTTTCGCATCTGATGGCCAAGTTTCGAGTCATCAATCGAGCCGCACAGTTACAAGGGTGGCTGAACTTCATCCGTATTGACCCCGCCAAACACGACACCACTGCAAGCCTACACAAAGCCTTCAACAGTGCAGCGAAGACCTTTTATGAACAAGGGATGATGCTGGACTGGGACGAGATGATTGGTCTCGTCATTCAAGCTAACCTCCGCGATGGCCTCCGTCAAGCTCTGAACAAGAAAATTGACCTGTTCATGGAGGCTCACGACAACCAGATCCCGTTGTCACAGGACGTCCTGAGATTCCTTGATGCTGCTAGGACGGAACAGAAGCTCAATGACTCGTCTCAGGTTACCGAATCTAGTTCTCTACAAGCCACTCTAGCTAGCCGCGATCTTTCTAGCGTTTCAGGATCTCTAGCGAATCAGGATGTTGAAGTTCTTGCTCTAGCAAAATCGATGAAGTGTTACATTTGCAAAAAGCCCGGCCACATTGCCCCAAACTTTCCCCACAAAAAACGGGGCATCCCGACCAATCCCTCAGCCCCTGTGCGCCCAATTCAAGCTTCTCAAGGCTATCCGCCGTGCTCAATCACTTACAACTACAATCGACCACCTTACGTCAGACCACTACAACCTGAGTCCGGCAAACCACAACAGTCCTATCATTCCCCGTCTCAACAAGTGAAACACTCGAATCTGCCTGGTGAACACAGGAACATTGAAGCAAAGGCACTAGATTGCGACCTCATGGCAGATGGGGAGGGCGAATCCTACGCATTTGAAAACGAAGATCTGTCCATTGAGCCGTCTATGGACTGGTTTGACCTACAAGAATTATCAGTCGACCGCAATGGACAGGACGTGATTTGGGACTCTGGAGCATCTGATAACATCACAGGTGACAGGTACGCTCTACATGAGTTCTCCGTGCTGCCTAGACCAATTTCTGTTAGGGTGGCAACTGATGGACCGTGTGAATACATTACAGGTACGGGTACCTTGATATTTGCCGGGATGAACTCAACAACCATCGCTGTTAGACGGGTGTATTACTGTGAGAAAGCTCGCTCGACACTTCTCTCTATTGCTGCTTTCAAGAAGGCTAATGCAAAGTTCAAGATACTAGGAAACTTTGACACCATTGATCTGCTTAGCTCCTCTGGCAAGACTCTCCTGAGAAGCACTTTTGACCCAAAGACAAACACTTGGCCGGTTACACGCCCTATGCGAGCCCCCATTCTCCATGACATTGTAACCACACCTTCTTGTATTGATCATTCCCCTTCTGAGATTGAAATGAACAACGTCTTCAAATCACCCAACGGCATTGAGTCCAGTCAATTCACCTGGAACCCAGCTGAACTATCAGCTGATGAGAAAACGCTGTTATTTTGGCACCGACTATTTGGCCAAGCCAGCCTGAGACAGATAAGACGGTTATTTAAGCTCAAAATGGGCTACGGACTACCTGAAACAATGCCCGCTGGATCAATCAAGTGCCCGGTCTGTGCGATATGCAAAGCCACAAGGATTTCTTCCCTAGGACCATCGAACAGACAATCGGAGAAGCTGTCAGTCGTAGCAGTGGACTTGATGGGCCCATTTGACCCTCCTACCATGTCAGGAGGTAAGTATGCCTTAACCATTAGGGACACCCACACTACCTATAGCGAAGTGAAGGTCCTGAAGATCAAGTCTGAAGCTGCTGAGAATTGATGCTGACTCTCAATCGTTGGGAAACTCAAACAGGCAAGAAAGTTAAGATCTTGCGCTCCGACAATGGTGGAGAGTTTGTCTCGAAGAAGTTTGAATCGTGGATATCTGAAAAAGGCATCGTGGCGGAGCGGTCTCTGCCATACCATCACTTTCAAAATGGGGCAGCAGAATGTTACAACCGTACAGTGGCAGATATGGGACAAAGCCTCTTGTACGACAGCAGTCTGGGGAAGGAGTTTTGGGGCTACGCGTTCATGTGGTCTGCTTGGACCCTCAATATAATCCCAAACAAGACTACGAAGACCATCACCCCTTTTGAATGCTTCTACGGTGAACGGCCACAACTCAACAAGGTCCGCGTGTTTGGCTCAACGGCCTTCATACTGACGGCACCGTAGAAGAGGAAGAAGCTGGATGACAGGGCCGTTGAGGGCCGAGTTATAGGCCATCTAGACGCATCAAAAGGTTGGATCTTCTGGATCCCAGCAACGAAGTCCCTGGTCTCCTCTGCTTGGGAAGATTTTGGGAGGAACAGCCTACCTTCTTTCTCCACTGACACGACGGCGAAACACTTGAAACTAGGGGACTTCACGGAAGAGAAACTGGTTGAAGAACAAAACACAAACGTCGATCGAGTGCAGGCGGATGATAGGGCAATTGATCCCGGCGTTCCTATGACTTTCAAAGCCGCCATGAAATCTCCAGACGCAAGCTTTTGGAAAGAGGCTGTTAATACTGAACTCGAGAACCTCCGTCGCAAACGAGTATGGAGGGTTCGCCGAATACCACAGAAGCGTCGACCACTAGGAGCCCGCTGGGTTTTCGCGCGCAAAACAAATGAGGATGGCTCGTACCGCTACAAGGCCCGTTACGTAGCCAAAGGTTTCAATCAAAAAGAGGGAACGGATTACGCCCACACTTTTGCTCCAACGGCCACCTTCACCTCGATGCGGATCCTGCTGACAGTAGCTGCAAAGCACAACTGGCCAGTCTATAACTTCGATTTTGTCGCTGCTTACCTGAACGCTCCGATTGATGAAGAAGTCTGGGTGCAGGCCCCAGAGGGCCTTGAAGTGGCGGACGGTGAAGCTTGCTTGTTGGACAAAGCACTGTATGGCACGAAACAAGCTGCCAGGTGCTGGTGGAAACACCTCAGCTCAACCTTGGCATCCCTGGGGTACACATCTAGCTACTACGACTCCAGCGTGTATACACTCGCCAACTTGACAGACCGGTCCATAATATGGGTACACGTTGATGACGGAATCGTGACTGGTTCGTCTGACAAGGCCCTGCGACTTCTAGAACAGCAATTGAAGGGTAGTCTGGTAATAAAATGGAATGAGGGCTTGTCAAGCATGGTCGGAGTGAAGATCAAGAGGACATCTGATGGATTTGAACTGATCCAACCGAATCTAATCAACAAGATCTTGAGGGAGTCCTGGGACGGAAAGACGACTCACCAAACTCCGCTACCTGAAGGTTTTTCCAGTAATTTTGTTCCGGGAGACACTCCGACAGACCCATCAGGTTATCTTTCTCTCATAGGCAGCCTGAACTACGTGTCAGTAGGAACACGGCCAGATATCACATACGCCGTGAACTGTCTAGCCCGTTTCTTGTCTAGACCGTTGACGATACACTGGAAGGCGTTGAAGCATCTTGTAGGATACGTCGCAGCCACACGAGACAGGGTCTTCTTAATACGCCCACCACAGACCACAGACAATCCAGTGGAATGCTACGTCAATGCCAATTGGGGGGGCGCGAACTCCAGATCTTCATACGGGGTATTGATGAGACTCTACGGGTGTCCTATCCTATGGATCTCTCGGAGACTTGTCACTGTTGCCAGCTCAACCTGCCAAGCAGAGTACATGGCACTGGGCCATGCGACAAGACACTGTCTCTGGATCCGCAATCTATTGGCGGACATTCTAGGCGTCGAATTCCCGGTAAAAATCTTCTGTGACAATCAATCAGCGGTCAGGATAGGTTGTCAAGAGGCCTCCAACAAACGGACCCACCATGTAGAACGCGAATTCTACATCACAAACCAGGCACTATTTGAGAAGAAGACTTCTCTGCATTGGATTCCGGGGAAGGAACAGTTGGCAGACATTCTCACAAAGGCACTTGGCAAGGCAGCTCACTCACAAGCTAGCTTGATTATCCAAGGCATATCAGACAAATAATCAAGTTCCTTCTTCTCTCCTTTAAATACCTTCATCAATATTTTCTTTTTCCTTTTCATTTCTTTAGTTAAAAATCCTATGTCAGGTTCTTGTCGTGGGGGGGGGTGTTGGTACATGAAGATGTCATGTACATGTTCCACGACTGCGCAACATGTCACAGTATTTTTTACATAGTATTTATATTGATTTGACCACTTGTAAATATAATTATTATTCTCTCGAAGCTCACTCTCCAACAATTCTTTGGAGAGAGGAGCATGCAAGAATTCTCCTTGGATGTCAAATGTCAGCCTCTATCCTACTAACCTAGTGCTATAAGGACACTGGTTGTGCTCTGAGTGTTGATAAAGGTGGTTTGGAATGTTAAGTGTAAGGGTTTTCCAGTCAGAATAATTGGCAATGGGTAATTTGCTTCAAGTATTTAAATCTTGTAAAGCTCTTCTCAACCTTTCACAGGGAGGTAAATCCAGTGAGTAATACTTGGATTCTTCCTGCTGAGGCAGACAGGGAATGAGTAAGTGATAACACTTACTTGGTTTGTGGAGTCCCAAAAGGGAGGTCTAACAACTTGGGTAATCTGGTTTCCAGTTGAGCCTCAAGACTTGTGGCAGTCACTACAGAAGGATTCAGAGCAGAAAATTGGCAGTGTGGATGATGATGGATTCAAATTCCAATGGCAAGAACACTATAAAAAGCTGTGGGTATAATTGATGGACAATCCAGGGGAGTGTTTACAACAATATCTGGGGCTGAATGTGCTTTCTGGGGGAAAATCCCAGAGGAAGCAGGGGCTTAAATATTATCACATGTGCCTCTGAAGCGCTCATGGGATGCCTATAGAGAGCTCTGAGGTGCACCTTGACCATATTTCTCAAGGTATGATTCAATAATGCAGTGCAATGGCACCATCAGGCAGTGCTATGATGCAATCAGGTATTATGCAAACAGTTATTGCTATGATGCAATTAGGCATTGCTACGATGCAATCAGGCAGCTCTATTATGCAATCAAGCAGTTCTATGATGTCATTTAATTAAAGAAGCTATGATTTAAACAATGTGAAAATAATTGGCTTTAATTAATGTATCACATCATGGGATTTTTTCAGGGTTTAATTTAATGTTAATTCCTTCCTTACAGCGCTCTCAGGTGTCTATTGATATTATAATAATCCCAGGATTTGTTATAATTTGAATTATTAAGTTATAAAAACTCTAAAAATAGTTATTTGCATAATTTGGGAGCATCCAGTGTATTTTAATTTATTCTAAGGTTATTTTTACTTTAAAATATAATAATTAGAATAAAATAAATAATAAAAGGACAAAACACAACATAGTAAAACAAAACCTGGCAAGACTAGACAAAACCTTTGAGGGTCAGACAAAACTGGGCAAAACTTAACAAAAATATACATAAATAATATGAGAGTTTGAAATAAGGGTCTTTCTATGTAAATAAGAATCAAATACTAATTACAGTGTTATTTATCCTATATTTAGCAGAATGAAATATAGTAAATGTTCTATCAGAGTGATAATGAGGCTATAACAACTTATTACATAATTTATTCTAATTAATTATGTAATTATCATTGATTTAAATGCTTTGTAACTATTTGGGTAATACCAGGTATGGTGATATTACCTTTGTGGTTGACATAAAATTTAGTTACGTCTAGATTCTCATGGAGAAAATATAAGAGCATCATTCATGAATTATAAACCTTTCTAGTAGTTTCAAATATTTATTCATTTATTTATTTATTTATTTATTTATTTATTTATTTATTTATTTATTTATACATTCTTCTTCATTTTGGAGTATTTTTTTTCTTTGGATTGATGTGAAATGGCCCAGCTATGGCCATTTCCATTTTTTCCCTGAAATTTCTACAAAATTGTACCCATGACCCACCTTTTTGGGCAGATTTTTGCAAAGGAAACTATTTTAAAATTGGACCCACAAACCACCCCTGAAGCATGGGTTTCAAAGGTCCACCCCACCCTGATGTTGTCATGTTGAAGAAACATAAATTTTTATGGCTCTTGCAAATATTTTCCCCTGGTGATACTGTTACAACCTTGTCTTGTACACCCTTGCACCATGAGTGTCCAGATGTTGGTTGCTAGAAACCAACATTGAGGAAGCTTTGGTTGAAACTCCTCCCTTTCTGGAGGCACTCCTTTGTTTGCAGTCACTGCACACTGGAGTTTTTCAAGGAGCTTGGACCTAGAGTTGGTCTGAGCTCCTGAATGTTGCTTGCTAGCAAGTGGCGCAACATTTTTTTTGGTGTTGTACAATCTTCAAAAATGGTTTTCTGGAAAACTCAAGTTGTCCTTCTCTCACTTGTATTATTCTCTTGGAAAAGCTAGTTGAAGTTTCTTTCCTCTTATCGTTAAAATATTTTCCCTTCAGTGGTTATAAAATTTTCCAGAGCCCTGTTATGAAATCTTGGAAGAGATATTTATATCAAATCAAAAATTATTCTTTCTGTCACATCTATGATGTTTTCAGAAAACTGGATCCAACTTATCTGCCTCTGATACATTTCACTTTTTTCACTGGATGAGAAACTGGGTCAGCTAGCAGCAGTAGAGATGTAGTAGCCTTGATCTTACTGAGCCTTTTATTCCAGCTTTAATTGAGCCGACCTTTTTTGCACCATCACTATGAATTTTGAACAGTGACTGCACAAAAACTCTTGCTTTTCAGTAACTGGAAACAGCAACAAAAGAAAAAAACTCAGTCAACGCATATCAATTGACATGCAAAGTTACAATGAGGCCTTTGTACCATTGCATGTGATCAGCTGCTTCAACTTTTAAGGATTTCCTTTTGCAGGAGTTGGAAGAATTATTTCAGAAAATCCCCCCACCTTCCCTGAAAAACAAAACAAACTAGAGTCCATGCAGTTGATGGTTAATAATTAGATATAAACTTTACCTATGGTTCCATTGGTATTCAGTCTATATATTCATTTCATTCCTTGATTCTTTCTTGAGAAACTCAGCCATGCTAGCAGCAAGAGAGCCTCAAAATATCATTTTTAGAGGGAGGGAATAGTGACAGGGTTTTGGTGCAATCTTTGCTGACTGAAACACCAGCTTTGAAGGCCCACCCCTAGAGTAAATATGCTGGAGGAAAGTGGAAACTTGCATGTCTGCACAAGCTATGATATGCAGGCACCCTTATCATTTGACCTTCAACTACAGCCAAGAAAGGGAGAGACAGTTTTTATACTTGAATTTATATCCTTGTGTACTTTTGCACAAAAGATCTGCCAAATTATATTCCCCCCCCCAAAGAGAAAACAAAAGTTGACCTTGTCAGTGAATCCTTGGTGTTTCACCACAAAAGCCAGCAAGTTTCCCATTGTTTTGGCAATGGCCATGACAGGGTTAACAACTGTTAGACACCCGGGTATAATATTGCATGTCATCTAGCACTCGTTTCCTCAATTTTTCTTGTATTGACATCGAGCCAGGTCTTTCAAGCCACTGAAAAAATACATTGTCATAGACATCTGGAATGATTTAGCTGCTATCTCCTTCCCATAAAACTGCCACGTCCCATCCCAAAAGCAGTTTTCAATTGGCACTTTGTGCAACCAATAAAAAAAAACTGTCAGCACAACGGTGAGACTGGCTGAACTGAGGTACAAAGTAAGCAATTAATCGCGAAAAAAAAAAAAAAACATGTTTACTTAGGTGGCTGATCACTCCTTTTTTCACAGATGCCGCCGTCGGTGATGGAAGTCGATGATTATTCTCGCGCGCGAGCGTGTGTTTGCGTGTGTTGGATAACTCCTGGAGCCACAAGCGTATCTACTAGCATCTCTCCGCCTCATGCTCCGGTGCTCTTCCAGTGATTGATTCGCCCTGTAAAAGCGGGTAACCCATGCAATCCCCCAGAGCTAAACTGGACCTGACATTGCTGCCTCAGTTGGTGTACTGCAAGTAACCTTCATAAATTATACATAAAACTCATCTCAAGTTGCAGAAGATAACGACACAATTTTCTTCGCGGACTAGAATAGTACATAACAGCGGATTCCAGGATGCACAACTGGCCTGTTTTTTTTCTGGGAGATGGCGCTAGTACTGGATTAGCAGGTACAAAATTAGGGCAAACCATTAATTGGCAGTACTTGATTGTCTGGGTCGGGTGTGTGTGTTTGTGTGTGCAAAAAGCGGAGAGCTTTCACTTGAGCTCTGATCATCGCCCACGATAGGCTCAGAAGCTCGGGATTTATGATGCTGACTTGTTGGCTGGGCTTGATCATCAAGCCCCTTTCCTCCATGATCTATGATACATCGTCCATCGTGGTTGTCAACGCGTCAATACTCCCAAGAGTTCCCTCTCCTCGGCTTTTCAATGCTTGATGATCCCGGCGGATTGAAGGCCTGCCCGGCGTAACTAACTTGTTAGGTTACTTTCCAACATGGCGAGGCAGGTTCTCGCGAATGAAGCCTGTGTCTCTGCATCTATGTTTTGTTGAACAAGCATAGGCCACGGCCGGGGCTTTTCTCGCTTCACATTATCGTCATCCATGACAATGAGCACAATTTTTTGCAGGCGTTTTTAACGTCTCGACAATTGATTATGCCGGGATGCACCAAGTGCTCTTGGGCGTAGACCTGATGTGGCATGATGTAAGTGCCGCAGTTGGCATGTTCTTGATGTTTTCATCTCTGGCCATGGGTGATACGGCAGCAGCATCAGGTCATTCCCGATCGGTGTAGTGGTTGACCCCGACTTAACTGCCATGTAAAGTAAGGGCGCAAGAGACCAGCTCCCTCCTCTTGCGAGCCAAGCTAAAAAAAAATAAAAAATAATATATTACACATACAGACCCGATGCTTGTTTATCGCACCTTACCTCAACCTTCATCGGCAATGCCTTCAGGATACATTTGGACCAGATCCTTTCGCACAGGAGGCTAGACCCGATTCAGGGAATATACCATCCTCCTGCCCCCTTGAATCGTCTTGAACCGATTGTGTATCCAGACATTCCGGCCGCTGAATGGGCGACTCACAGTCATGGCCGCCGATCATTTGTCCTGTGTGGTGTTGAGCTGACCAGAATGGAAAGACAGAGTGCATTCACCCTGTGCAGCTTACAGCAGCTGTGGAGGGAATCCAGAGGAAATGGATCAATCGTTCGTCCAACTTCCCTCTCTATCTCTCTTCTTTCGCCTTGAAATTGTCTCCGCATTGATGTGGATTAGCAAGCACGCCCTCATGGTATGCTTGATCCCATCTCATCTACCGTATAAATAAATTGCATATACATCTATCATCTCGCTTCCAAGCCAGGAGAACAGCCGACGTGACCATAAAAACTTCGCTGGCTTCACTCGCAAGTCGGCCCTCCAGCCCTTCTTCGCTCTTCCCTCTGGCACTTGCCTCCTCGTATAAGTACATCCCCCGAGCTACGCTGCCCTACTCCCCCATTAAGCTCTTTCCCTCCTGCATCATACTTCCAGTCTGCGCCAAGAATAATAATATATATAATAATATATTTAATACATATCCTCCATCTGGTCATCATGACCATGTCTCTGCCCTTAATTTCTTTCTTTCTGCTCAATGTTTTTCCTTTCTGCATTTTAGCTGCTCCTCCAGCAAAGGGCCCCCCCTTGCCGCCTGCTCATATCAGCCTGTCATCTTTCAACTGGTCTCTTTCGAACGCCAACCGCTCAATCGTCCTGCCCACCCCTTTCTTAAACCAGCCGCATCTTGCTCTCATTAAGGCTGGCATCATCGAAGATCCCAATATCGGATTAAATGAAGGCACCACCCGCTGGATTGGTGAAGAGAAAGCTTGGACTTGGGAGAGCAAGTTGGAAATTGATACTGCCGGCGCATGGGCGGAGGTAGAACGCGTGAGTGGATGGACTGATAATGGACGCACCCCACTTAAAATAAAGAAAATACGTGTAAGGAGTTAACCTCCTGGATGATCTCCCCTAACGTGTTCCCGTAGTTCTACTTCGTCTTTAACGGCCTTGACACATTCTGCGACATCGAATTAAATGGACGGCATATTGGCTCCACGGACAACGCGTTCCGCAGCTGGGTATTTGATGGTAAGTTTTGAGGATTTGAATTTTCTTAGGGAGAAGTGAGCACACCCTCGGGAAGAATTGTGCTTAAAAAGGATATTCTGTTTGGCTCTGCAGTGACTCAAGTCATCAAATCGTCACGTAAACGGACGCTTCCACTGTCACTCAGGTTTGCATCGGCCTACCGCGTTGCCTCCCAACTGGCCCATGAGCCGGGTAACACGTGGTTTCCGGGCAGATCACCAGATGGAAAGAAAGCCACAACTATTTTACCCTTTGAGTACGACTACCGGAACTGGGCACGCAAGCAGCAATCAGATTTCGGATGGGATTGGGGTGAGTGCTAGGGCCATCTATGAGATATGCACGTTATCTAATCTGCCACTCACCACTCTGTTCGAATTTTTCTCAAGGTCCTGCGTACCTTCCTTCTGGCCCGTGAGCATGTTTCCCCACCCTGATCATCATAATAAATATCGGATCTTTTGCTAACTATTAGAAATTTTGCGTGAAACTCGGCAACAGGATACAACCAGCCTATTTGATAGGTCTTTCTACGCCGCATGAACCTGAACGTCTGGTTCCTCGAAATCATCTCCTGCTAAAACCCACAATAAGTCATCTCTGACGACTGCCCAAAACCACAAATTAAAGCTGTCTTCGACTAATCACCAAGAGCTCAGAGAGGCCAAGAATGCAGAAGACGAGGCACCTTCTTTCTGGATTCATAGGACCGTAATTGACATCTATCGACAGGGTTCGTCGTCCCACTCGTTATGAGGAAAAGCATTCCCCCTGATCTCCTATTCTTTTCGTTAATTCCAGGTCAACGCAATAACCTTCGACCTGATGAAGACGCGCCCTGGGTAGTGAACGTCACCCTTCCCATTACTTCACCGGAGCTTCTCAATGCAAGTCTGTCTGGCGTTCTGTCGGGCACGTCAGTCAAGCTACCAGCGAAGCCACTCAGAATTCTAAAAACTCCAATGTATAGGAACTTTGGCCCTGATTATTCACTCTCAGTGGAATACGTCGTCGATCCGGACGAAATTGAGCTTTGGTACCCTGCCACTTTGGGCAACCCCAAGCTGTACAATCTCGAATTGACGCTCCAAGTTCAGGGACAAGATTCAAAGCAGCTCACATGGAATGAAAAAGTGGGATTTCGAACCATCGTTGTGGATCAAAGTCGATATACCGACGAGGAGGTTTCCAATGGCATTCAGCCTGGCACCCGGTTCACTTTCATCGTCAATGGCAAACCATTCTATGTCCAGGGTTCGAGGTACATACCAATCATACTGCCACTAATTGCGGATTCTAATATTGCGGCCATGTGCGCTGAACTTCAACTGCTTGCGAAATTAAATATATAGTATGATCCCGATCGACAATTTCGCCGCTCGTGTCAATTCCACCACCATTCGATGGCTCCTTGAATCGGCGCTATTAGCCCATCAAAATGTCATCAGAATCTGGGGCGGTGGTGCTTATCAGACCGATGAGTTCTACGACGTCAGTCAACCACCCTTATTTCCGTCACGTCGATTTTTAATTACTCACACATACTTCGTGCTTCCACCGATTCCACACGTAGATGTGCGACGAACTGGGTATCATGGCTTGGTCAGAAAGCGTCTTCGCCTGTGGGGCCTATCCGCTGTCCCCAAAATCCTTTATCGACAATGTCCGTGCCGAAGTTTCTGAGAACGTCGCAAGGCTGAACCGTCATCCCAGTACCGCCCTGTGGGCTGGTAATAATGAGGTCAGTTTCTTTCTTAACGCGCGGACGAAGGTCCCACGTGGTCAACAATCAAACGCTTCCTTTTTTCGCAACTAGGGAGAAGGATACTTGATCGAGGTAAATCGGACTTGGGCAAATGGTTCTATTTACTTTGATCAATATGATTACATGAATAATCGTGAGTAGCAGTCGTATACATCGATTACGCTTGTGGGCCGTAGCTAAAGCTATTTTGTTTTTTGCAGATATCTTACGAGACCTAGTGATGGAGAACACACGCTCAATATCATACATCCCATCGTCAACCACTCAGGGGTATGCTTTTTTCTTTAAAAAATATTTTCCTGTTACCGATTGGACTAACTCATAACGTTGCTAAAGATACTTCACGCTGGATCCATACGTGGCCCGATATTATAACTCAACGCCCGGCGAGCTCTATGGTGACAAGGAGCATTATAATTACAACACTTCCGCCAGTTTTGACATTTCGTCATATCCAGTTGCCCGTTTTGTCAACGAGGTGAGTTGACATGACCTTCGAATAATATTTATTGATTTGTTTGGTGTGATACTGAAGTGTTCTTGTGCTTGATCTGGTGTGGACGCGATAGTTTGGATTCCATTCCATGCCCTCTATCTATACTTGGGATCGTGTGCTTAAGACTCCGAAAGACTACGATTTTAATTCGACGGTCATTCGAGCTCACGAAAAAGTAGTTTGATTTCCAATTCACAATCACCGATGTGATATGTGATTCTGAGGACTTTCTTTTTCTCATTCAGCATAACCCAGCCGGATCTCTTCTTTATCCATGGCCAGCAGATGACGGTCAGATGCAGCTTACCACTGGGGTCACAAGACACTACCCCACCCCGAACATCACCGGGATATCATACCCTCTTGGCCCAGTGGTCTTACTCCACCCAAGGTATGTCCTCTGGCGCTTTCATCTCAATTTGCCGGAGGACTTCTGACCCACGCAAGAGTATGCTTCATTAGTTTTCCAAGCAGCTTTCATGGCATCCGAAATTCATTACTATCGGGTGGGAGCCAGCCGTGGTGAAAACAACATGGGTAAGTTTGTTGTTCACCGTATGATGTGATCCAGGTTGGCTCATGTCTGCATTCTCATGGGAAAACTTCTCAGGGGCGCTCTACTGGCAACGTGAGTCATTCTTCTATCACCCCGAAATGAAACAAAGTCAGAAAATTGACCACTTCTTCATCCAGTGAATGATATTTGGGAAGGGCACAGTTGGTCATCTATAGAATATACTGGCCGATGGAAGATCTTTCATTATATTGCAGAACGGGTGCAATCCCATGTCATTATATCTCCGATTTTCCATCAGAAAAATAATACCTTAGACATTTATGTCACATCTGACCTTTGGTGAGTGCCGCCTTGTTGATCAGTAAATTTGAGTTCATCTCGATTGAGACTTATCCAGATTTCTTGATGGCCGCAGGGAGCCGGTTGAAGGGAGCGCACAATGGACATGTGGGTAAAATTGATTGCGGGGCGCTTCAATTACATATTAGCTACCATTAAAAAAACACGGTACTGATCACGAGTCTCTTTCGTGACCAAACTTTTATGTAGGGTATGACTTCGCGGGACGCCAACTGTCGAGTACGACAAAAAAGAGTTTTTCGGTGGGACCAATCCATTCAACCCAGCTGTACCATGCAGGCGGCATATCCCAGATGGTACCTGATGGACACGCTCCCAATGATGCCTGGATGCACCTCACGATGACCACCAAAGATGGCAAATACACGAACGAACAATTCTTCCATCCTATTCCTCTGAAAAACTGCCAGCTCCGTCCAACTAAAGTTCGTAGTCGACCTATCGGTCATAACCAAGTCTCCATCGAAGTTGCCAGTGGCGGCGTCGCTGCCTGGGTTAATGGTCTGTGCCCCTCTTACCTCCCTAGTATACCTGCAAAACTTCAGTCGAATCAACTGACGTGCATCCCCCTCCCCCTTCCCATTCCAAACAGTTGAACACCCGCCAGGTAAATATCTAAATCTCTCATAATTTTGACATTAACAAGACAGTTTCTTTTTTAATATGCTAACCTCATCTGTTTATGATTGGCGTAGGTGTGCGAGGTTACTTCAAAGACATTAAAACGAACCTACCATCGAACGATTTCTTCCTGAGACCGGATGAGAAGAGACAGCTGGAATTTGTGTTACGAGACCAAGATCATGACGACTCAGCCCACGATTTGGAATCCCGAATGGTCGTACGGACCTTGTGGGACAACCAACACCCTTCCAAATGAAAATTTATATCATCCTTTTAGTTTGGGTTTTGCTTCTTTTGTTTTCAGCCCGCCCCGTAGACACTAATCTTTCGCGGCTGTTTAAAATTTGTTCATTGTGGCCTTCATCTTAGACTTGTTATACCAAGAAAGAACAGTCACGACTTCTTTGGTTTCCCCGTTTTCCCGCCTTACGGGGAACCTGAAAAGCTTCATCCTGTGCACTCAATCCAGATGGCAGCAAGACATCTAGTGAGACAAAGTTATTAATGTGGCTGTATTGGAGGGCTCGAGTTTATCCTCCATAGGATGTGCTTCATGAGCAGTGTCTCACTTACGGTGGACACCTGCTATTTCGACACCTTGAATTTTTTCATGCTGTCTGCAGCTTTTCACAACTAGCTCAGTGGCAAAGTGTCCAACTGGAAATGATAATAAAATTTTTTCCCCAACTTTATTCTGTTACTCAACAAGGTTGGCACTTCGGACTGTTCTTAATTACCGTGTCTAATGCAGGACTTCCTGTTATCCAGATTCCTTAATCTGGAGCTTCTAATTCTTAATTCCAAACTTTGTTTGGTGATGATAAACAATGAGAGTCAGGTTCCCACCACCAAACAAGGGTTGGAATCTAGCTTTGGTCTGGCTAAATTAGGCAATCCAGAC
>SMGU01002142.1:0-17584 GCA_004348175.1 Puccinia novopanici | reverse complement strand
GAATTGAATAATTTGATTTGGTACATGGATGTAGCCCCAGGTTCCATGGAAGACTTGACTTTTCTTTCCCACAGTGGCACTGTGTACTCATTCTTCCATGTCTAGGTTGTCAATGCACAAGGTAGGTGCCACTTGATTGCTCAGAGACATTGACTTGAGTATCTGATCCGCCGCACATTGAGAAAGTGATTTTAAAGCCACAAGAGCTGTTTTCTGACTGGAATTTAAACCCAAGTAGTGAAGATATTCATTGACTGTTTTCAAAACTCCACACACAAGGAATCTGATGAAATTGGTAAGCTGGATTGAGTTTTGGTGCCAGTTGCAGACAAAAGCCATCATTGAAAATATGACTGAGGCTATCTGGAGAATTTTGCAATCTGTTGTTCAGTGATCCCTCACATATCTCATGAAAGATCAAATGCTGAAATGACTAACTTGGTGGGACCTTGATAGCTTGCCTGTGGATGAAGCAGGGGAGGTTTAGTAAACATCCCCCTAACCATCCAACTCTTCTTGTTCCTCTGGTATTAAATCATTTTTAACGTTCAAATCAATCATATTTTTGTTGTCATTATTCATTGTATCAGCTGCTATCTCTTCATCTGTGGGATTGGTGGGTGCTGGGAACAAGTGGGTGCCAGTTAATATGTTGAATAGGAAAGTCATGTCATGTGAAGTCAATTTATTCTGTCTTTGGTTGATAGCAGTGTTGGTGAAAAAAGAAGGCGAGACATCTGTTGCGCTCTGAAATGATCCATCGGGATAATAAACATTTGGTGAAGATTGACTGCACAATATTCTTATATATGCACTGTGGGAAAAACATGCTCAACTGCCTGCAGTTGACATGCTGAAAGTCCAAGGAAGCTTGTGGTGTTACTCAAACCTTTCTCCAATATTGATTCAACCAAGCTTGGATGCACAGTCACTGTGCACACTGCACAGTGACTGTGCCAAAAAATATATGTATGCAAATATGTGGAGTTTGGATGGTAGCTTGGCTGGAGCATGCTGAATGTCAACTGCAGGCAGTTGATCAAGTTTTTTTTGCAGTGATGGCCTGGGATAAAGAACAAATTACCAAAAAAAATCAGTACATTAATGAAAATGGACTACATAAGATAAACTTGTGGAAAAATACTTCATCCTGGATAAACTCTGTCCACCGGTCAGCCCCAAGTTCAGATTTGATAAATAGGTTGCGTATTGTGGATACCAAAGAGATTGTTGAAGTTCATCCATAAGGAGTTTGGAGGTAAGTAAGCTGCTCATGGTCTTTGGTCAGAAATGCAGATATGAATTCCTTTGGGGTAAGCTGTAATTGGCAAAGCTCATTGGTTATATAGAGTACTTTGCCAATTTAAAAGTCAGATTCATGAGGGTGAAAGGCAAAATATGGATGTTGTTTTGAGATTATCCCAAGAACAGTTGACAAGAAGTTGTGAATGTGACAAGGGACTTAGCAAAACATTTGAGAGGTTATCTTGTAATATTGGGTAATATGACTTGTCAAAGATGCGGCAAGGTGTAATTAGACTTTGTACTGAAATTGCATAAAGATTTTATCAACATGGGTTATGTATTTTGTTGGGTTTGGAATAAGGCATAAAGCTATGGGCAGCTCCCTCAACACCCAAACTTTACAATCATATAACTTCATCATCTGGCAAGCTAAGGCATAGGACTGTGGGTCATCTTGAAGACAAGATTCAGGCCTTTTGTTGGACCCAAAGGAATATGTTTTGGGTGAAGAGGGACAAACTTTGCATGGTTGCAAATGTTTTCCCCTTCTAAAAGTCTGAAAGTACCTCTCAGAACCCAGGCCACATGCGGGATTTTAGGCACAAGTCCCTCCCTGCAGTTGGTGGGCCCTTTGGGCCCCCTCACCCGCACGTGTGGGACTTGCTGTACTTATGTTTGCTCTGGCCCTGCTACAGAGCATGTTGTAAAAGGCCTCTCTCCCAGATTTTTATTTCAGAGTTACACCATGGGTTCAAGTCAACATTTCAATTTTGGGTGAGAGAACCAAAATCAAAAGTTACCCCATTCATTGACTGGGGATGTGCAGGCGACCCGGTTGCAGAAACCAAAAATTGACGTTTCCGGCAACATGTGTCAAAAGGTCATCAAGATGGTTTTGCCTTGAATTTAATACAGGAACAAAATGTCTTATGAGCGGAATGTTGGGACAAACTATCTAGCTCAAATGTTCCACCGCCAAAAACATCATGAGCAGGACATGATCCGCTGTGCCACTGACCATGATGCAATGGCAAGCATCAACTACCAACTTGGCCAAGACAGATTCTACCCATCTCACTGGTTAAAAACATATATAGTCCTCCATCCTTTGTTTTTTTTTTCTCTAATTCCTTTGTTTTTTTTTTACAGGATTGATTTTCTCAAAATTTCAGGTCAAAATAGGCCTTTTGAGCTGTTCTTGGTAAAGCTCAAAAAACAGAGCCCTTTGCCATCACCTGGACATCTTGAAGGATCCTGTTGACCTTCTTGTGATGAGAAACATTTGATATTTGTTTTTTTTGTTATCACAAAATTTCCGATTCATCTTGATACAAAAATATGCTCTTGTGGAGCAAATACCATTATCACACAAGAGAAAAAAAACTATAATCATCTGAAAACGCGTACCTGAATGTACCCAAGCAAAATAAAAAAAAAGAGTAATGGTTACAAGCACTTAACCCATAATAATGTGGGTGAGTAGCAATGCACTTGACATCGGCCACAGCCAGCTCATCATTGAAAGATCAGCAATGTAAGTGAACGAGTAAGATTAACGTTGTAAACAAGGAGGTGCTGGTTATCACCAGAAACAAAACAATGTCTGAAGGGACAAACATACAACAAGATAGCCATGCAACCCATAAAAGAGCCATTCTCCATGCTACACATGCAAAAAAAGTTGCATCCAACTTTCCCCGCTGTAGTAATTCTCTCCTGGAAATTGATGATTCCTGCCTGAAGATGCAAAAGAGAGTCCATGTCACTTTGCAGGTGGTTGTAGGGTGTGATCACTAAAGTTGAGGCTCATCAATTGCATTCCAATCATCTACAAGGATGATCCAGGCATTGGTGATTGGAAAAAAGCAGGTCTTATTCTCTCATGACACTACAGTTACGCCACCTAAATTGGGGAATTGACTTGCGTCCCCGAAAACATCCACAGAAATACCTGAGAAAGTCTGTGTTGCCTTGTGCGCGCATCCCAGTATGTGACAACGGACTCGCGGAGTTGCATTATTTGTAAAAATAATTATTAAGGATGAACGACATAATCGATGGAATAACAACAGGATGAAAGTAACATAATCAGAGTACAAATGAAGATGAGCACCGCCAGTAGCAATGGCTTTCATAGTAGGCCATGATCAGCGCATTGAACTCGAGGGTCATGCAAAAAAAAATTAAGTTTGCCAGACACATGAAAGCCCACTTCTATTGTCTACTCCTCCTCCTCATGCTTGCCCTTGCCCAACATCCCCCCACCCCATGTCATTATTGTTGCTATTGTATGTGGTTCATCGCACCTGTTTCCTCGCCGCAAGCACTTCCGCATCCTCCAAGATGTCGACAATCGTGAAGCAAAGTTCTTTGAACCGCACCATCATCAAGTCGGTCACATTTGAAGAAAAAGATTCCCTGTGTCTTGCATTCTTTAACAGTTCCCCCGCCCTCTTCAATGCTGATACTGCTGCGTCTTGTAGTTGGGTCAATAGATAGTCCAAATCCTTTTGGTTCATCGTTCCTGTGCCGTCTACTCCCGAAAATGTGGTTGGCAATGTTCCGGCCACACCAGAACAGCTCTTTTCAATCATATTGACCACAGACTCGACAGTCACCTTGAATTGATCCATCACCAGGACCGACACGTTGGTCTTCATTTTCAGCCTATTTTTTTTGACCTTCAATCCGTCCAATGCTTGCCCAAGCGCCTTGATGCCTGCCTCCATAGATCGGTTTGTTAAATGGATGCCGGCAATGACATCAATATTGCTGTCATCGCTTTCGGAGTTCAAGGGTAGGGGGCCAGTACTCGACATGGTTGTTGATACCGGGTTGTATGATGTTGCTGCCGGGTTGTAAGAGATCGCTGGACCCCTTGCGGTCCTGGAATTGTGGTCTGGCGATGGGACCTCACCTGGACAAGATCGTTTCTTAGGTTGTGAGTGCGGTGAAACCCCCCTACCAGGTCGCTTGCGACCCGAATTAATTGCTGTGGGATTGTTAATGACATGTATCTCATCTTCTTCTTGGTCAGTGACTGAAATGTGGTCATTGTTGTTGTCTTCCACATTGCTGATTACGACCCGCTCGCACGCTTTCTCTACTACCAAGCGGTTGCTGAGTTTGGCCAGGTAGTACATGTGTTTACATGCACTACCGAATCAAAGGAAAAATGGACAGGAACATGTGGTGACCCTCCCTTTGAACAAGTCCGCATGATGTTCAAAATTGACAGAGTAGAATAGGAGCGTTGGGTTTGTCCATGAAGACATGATCCACTGTGTGTGAATGGCACACAATGATCAGCCACACATTAGCCTGGTTCACATAGGACATAAATCTGTAACACATCAGCAAACTATAACCCAACACACCAGCCAATTTGGCTGGGAAAGCTTGCTGACGTGCGGTTACGGATTTGCTAAAAAATCCCTATGTGAACCGGGCTATTCCGTGAGTGGTGTTATAACATAGCTGTATAGCCATCGACTTACATGTGGGGGTAGCTATAAGTAACGACACCCAAGAGGTCAAGGAAGTCTGCAGTTTATTCTTTGGCTTTCATTTTCTGAGGGCATTGAAAGCGGCTGACACCCTGTGCTTGAAATCCTCCTTCCACGCGCAAAAGTTGGTTCCTGTATCCTGGCTTGACCTTGTTGCAAAAAATCTTAACAACCTCATTGATTCTTTGTTTCTCAGGGGGTGGAATGTACCGTGACTTAAGTAATCGGTGCCATGACTCTGTGTAATTGTTTGTGTGTATCCCCTGGTGTGCTGTCTGGATGGATGATGAATGAAACATTTGAGTACTATGTTGTCAATGAGCCGAAATGAAATATATCTTACTGTGCGAAAAAAATAAGACCAGTGTTCAATGTTTTTATGCCACTGGCCCTGGATGTAGTTAGCAAAGTCTGGGTTGATCTTGTGCCATTTATGCAAGAACAAACCCATCCTGCTCTCAGGATAATTCTTGGCAAATAGAACAGTTCGGAAGTCGTTTAGGGCTATGTCGGCAACTTCCTTGACATATGAGGATGCTTGTCCTTTAAACGCCTTAAGGACATGAAACAAGCACCAGTAGTGCTTTGGTGCATATCTCCCAAGGTTGTTGTAAGTTTGTCGCACTGCCCACTTGATTGCTAGGGCGCAATCACTCATAACTGCGAATGGAACCATGCCCGTTGTTGCTTGCAGCCATGAAAGGATTTCTGTTACCAGCTCTCTGTTGAAAATGTGCAATGTCAGTTTGGCCAAGTATTAGGAATGAGTAAATAAGCTGCGTACTTAGCAAGGGAGGCAGTAAAGGCAAAGCACACAGGAAGTCCTTTTCCAAGGACTGGGCAGCGGATCATGACAGTATACAGACTAATCTTGTGATGATCTGAGAGGAAGTAGTTTGAAACTGCATTGTGAGTGGAGTCAATGAATAACATTGATTTACCATGTTTCTGCATCATATCCTTCTGCCATGGCAATTGGATGCAGAAAAGGAAGTCAGGTGAATCCGAGATGTTGGGTGTGTGGGTGTTCCATCCTTCGCTAACAAAGAACTGCTGCCACATGGCAAGCAATTTGAAGACATTTGAGTCTCGTTTGGCCAGGTCCCGCACTTGAGTTCGGATGAGATAGCGGACATGGTCGTAACAGATCTTATCTTTCCCTCAGTAATTATTTTTTTTGTCTTGCTGTATGTGCAATGCAATCAAGTCAGGATTAATATAAAAGGCCAGCACACATACAATAAGGAATAGAGCAGCTTACAGGAAAGATTTCCGGAGCTAATAAAAGTCTCTCAATGGCCTTCCATTCAAGGCCAGAAATAACTTGCTGAGTGAGCCACTGTTTGACAATCTGGGGTGAGCAAGATCTGACCATGTCTTCATGGGAGTATGGATTGTGATTGTGCTGCCAAAACCACAAGACTCGGAGGGAGTTTGTGGGTATGTGATGTTGAATGCTGAATCTGGCCAGGCACCCACATTTCCGGGTCTTCATGTGGCACTTGCGCGAATTAGGTTTCTGATTAAAGTGCCCCCAACGCGGGCAAGTAAAGTCCAGCTTGAAGTGATATTCAGGGCCAGCTTAGCTGTGGTTGGTTGAGAGGGAAGGGTGTTGAATCGAGTGTTCTGGCTGCTCCACCAGACAGTGGCCTGCATTACTTGAACAAATGCTTGGGCATCATCAAGTGAGTTTCCCGGAATAGTGAAAGCATGAGGGTTACTTGGAAAAGCTGGAGCTGTGCCACCCAAGCGTCGAACCAATCGAAGTTGTCCTGGAGCTTCCCGGCTGCCACGGCGGATAGGCAAGGCTTCAGTGAATGGGAGGGGCACAAAAGTATAGATATCTTCTACAAGCGGATATGTGACTGAGGTGGGCTTGGTGGAAGTGGTGGGAGGCATGACAGGGAATCAGATGCGAGATAGGGGTGGGGTAGGATAGTCGGTGGGGTAGGATAGTCAAGCGTGGATGTTGGAGGGGGATGGATGGACAGACCCGATATAGGAGGTCAATAAGTATGGTTGTTGTAGGGGGTTGCAACAATGCAAAGGTGAAGCTGATGGACGGTTAATGTGTCTGAGAAATGCAAGAAGAGAAATCACAATACGTTGTTAAGATGAAAGGTGAGATAACACAGAAAAGGGACGGGCTCCAGGCCAAAAAAGAATCAGATCAAGTGGAGAAAATCAGCGGATGATGGCAAGGAAAAATTGGGAAAGGGATTCATTTATATATCATTCTTAGCTACCTTGTGGGAGCACAGAGCTCATGCACGGAGCCAGAAAGGAGGTGAAGATTGGCCTCTCACACCAACAATTGCACTGGTTGCCTCTCACACCAAATCCTGGCTGCTCATCTGTGTGCTCAATCTGGCCATTCCGTAATGTTGCTGGATATGTACTTATGCTTGATAATTTTTCATTGTCAAGAGATTGGTCTTTGCACTCTGTCATGGTTACACTTTTCTCACGACAGTTTCTTTGGATGTTTTCCCCTCACCTCCCCCTCACCTCTGCTTTTTATTTTTTTTTTCCACACACTTTTTTTTTTTTTTTGGTTCAATGCAAGAGACGAGATCTCACATGCTTTGGTATTTTTATGTATTTATTTCACATGAACAAGTTGTTTTTTTGTCCCGTGGAGACGAGTTGAGGTGGGGCGTACAGTACATCTTTTTCTGGTCAGTCGAGCCTAGGCGGCTACGGTTTCTTCTTCAAGGAGTTCTTCAAGGAGAGCAGGAGGCAGAGAGACAAGCATAACACGAGACATATGGGAGAGCAGCACACACACATGCCCTCGAAGCCGACCGAGAGATTCCAGATAAGCAACATGTGCTTGTTTTGTTTTGTGTGTGTGAGTGAGTGAGAGAGAGAGGAGCGGAGTTAAGGGGCGTAATTTTTGAGGAGCGTTTGTGCGAGTTGCAAGCCGGCAGCGACCCAGTCGACGGGGTCGACGCGGAGAACGGAGTACTTAGTGCGGCTGACATCGTTGTACGTTTCTTCCTTTGCGCGGCAGACCATCGTGTAGGTCCTGGCGGTCGCATCCGTCACCACTTTCTGGTACTCCGCCTCGTCCCGCTCTTTGATCTCAACCAGCTCGTTCGCACTCATCGGCAGTATCACCAGTCCCACCTCGTTAAACCCCGATAACCATAGCGTCCCCGTGTGGTCTTGCACCGTCATCTGGATCAAGTATCTGCACCCGTTCCCCAACACACACAGTATCTTCTTCCGCCTCTCGGGTCCACTGTGCAAAAAGTAAAAAAGGCCTTACCGATGATCCGGTGCCGGGAAGAGTTTGTCACACTTTTCACACCTCCATTCATCGTCGCCGTCGCGCAAGAGTTTCTTGTTACAGCGGTCGGTGGGACAAGCGGGATAGCTGATGGTCTCGCTCTTGATGAACATGATAGTAGCCCGGAAGTTGAAGTAGTCGCCGCGCTCGTTCATGCCGAGCTGGCTCTCCTTAATTTCCGCGATAGTCTTGAGGGAGTCTTCCGTCACCTCGCGGCCCAGGCCTGCGCCCCCGACGCTACTGAAGCTCTGCATCTTGGCATTCACCCCCTCGTTGTCGTACCAGCCCTTCAGCTCAAACGCCTCCGGTATGTCCGGATTCACTAGCATCGCCGCACTCGATAACATGCTCAGGTTTCGCCCCCCAAAATCCCCAACCTTCACCCCTTGGAACGCTATCACCGACTCCACCGGCGCATCAAATGTCTCCGCCGTCTTCCCCCACAACGTCATTCGCACCGAAAAGGCTGATTGATCTACAATCGTAATGTCGCGCTTGATACTCTGTAAAAAAAAAGTAACTGACAATTACTTTGTAGTAGTAGATTATAAAAAGAAGACATTATGCGCACTGTCTTTTGACTAATCTTCCCAGTTATCTCCCCTAATTCTCCCGCATCTTTTAAGATGGCTACCACATCCACGATCGAATCTTTTTCCACATCATTGAGATCGCCGAGTTTCGTCAACTTGTGCAAAATAATCTTAGGCGTCTCGGCACTATCTTCGCACTAAAGAAAAGAAAAAGTCAGCTTGAGCTGCATTGTTTTTTTTTTTAAGAAAGAAAGGGTAGTACTTCTTCGACTTCAGTGGCGTTTTCAAAAACGATTTCATAATCATGGCCGGTAGTATTGTACTGTTTCTTGGCGATATTGATGCGGCCTCTCGAGATGGAATACACCTTCCCCTCGTGAAGAGACTCGTACAAGTTATCTACCGCATCGTTGAAGCCAGTCGCTTTGATCTGCCCACTCTCATCCAGAAACGTTACCGAGAAAAGCTTCCCGTCTCCCCGTGCATTCGACCATCGCTTAATTTCCGATTTTTGTGACACTCTGGCCTTGATTTTCCAACTATTGTTAAAAAAAAAGCCCCCGAATTAGTTTTTTTTTTCTTTTTCTTTCTTTATTGAGCAAGTAAAATGCAAGATATTACTTGTTAGTGAAGGGGTTGAGTCCAGCAATAGGAATGTAGCCGTGTGCACCAGTACGACGGCCGGCAGGTTTGGCAGGTTTGGCAGGGGCGGAGGTGTTGGGTTTGTAAGAGTTTGTCTTAGGTTTGACGTCTTCCTGGGACTTGGATTCGACTTTAGGCTGGGGGACATTAGCACGATTAGCCAGGACGGCGGGCGCAGGCTTGTTCTCCTTCGGGTCGCCGTCGCAATTGACGGGGTTGCCGATGCGCTCGGGGTAGTCCGATTGGACCACCTCGACGCCCAGCAAGACCACCACGTGTCGCGAGCCAATGACGTTCACCGTGTAGGACGGGATGCGTAGGATCGAATGCTTCTTGATTTGCCCGCTCTGCACGAAATGGTTCAGCTGCGTCGCTAACATCGCCGTGATAAACATCTGTCCATCCGATATGATGATCCTGAAAGTATAATCCCTTCAGAGGCCACACTTTCTTCCCCCTCCCGGAACGGCTCAAAATCTCTCACCTCCATCTCTCCGGCGCGGACGCAACGTTAGTAACCCCCACCGACTTGAGACTGATCACTTGGACCGTCAGATTCTCGATCTCCAGAGTTTGGTTCTCGAACATACTCTTGATCGCATTCTGTGTAAGCTGTTCAAAACAAAACAACAGAGAGATATTCAATCAAAGAGGCAGGGGGAGGGGCATTTGTGTGACTACGCGTTCATTCAGCAGGGGAGAGTTCTTTCTTTTTCTCAGTGCTTACTTGTGCTGCCATTTTGCCTCGGTGTTCCCTGGCAGCTCCTGCACGGCTAGTTTATTGTCTGTTTTTTTTATATCCGGTTGGCTCAGCAAATGATGAGTAGTATGGTGGCGGTATACACGATATATAGTTGTTGGTAGTCGCTCTCATCCACCAACGCGCGTCTTGGAATGACTGAGACATGTGCGTGATCCGCGTGATCCGCGCGGCCGTCGTGGCGAGGCGGATGACGTCCACAATCCGATTGGCCCCCAACAGCATCCTATCGCCCATCTTGCATGTTTGGGCTCTTGTTGATATGTAAATGTGGGCTTTGTGTGGCATGGGAATAAGACCACTTAGGAGAGAAGGTCATGGATTTCCCGGTTTGTGAAGCGTGTCACATTACCAAGTGCTACATAGTTGTTACTTCACTGAAGCATCTTTCCTGGCTGATATTGGCAGGGTGTGTGGGCAATCTGAGGTGCTTTGCCAAGTGATACAGTGCTTTGCAGTTTTTTGTTCAAGACAAGTGCGGCTGTGCTGTAAAGTCTACGCGCCTCTCCCGACGGTCAACAAGAAAGTTCTTTGCCGGCTTCCCCTCACAATCAGCACTTTCACTTTCCTCGCTGCAAGGATAACGAGCTCGCAATACCCTTTTGGACATCGACGACTATGCCGCCTGCAGAGCTGACCGAGCTTCACCATCTGTTCATCCATGCCATGCTACTGCGACGCGCGGCTCCGTACGAGAAGTGGCTAGCAATATGGAAGAAATCAGCCGGTATAATTGGGAGTGAGTATTAAATCATCCATCGAGTAAAAACAGAAGAAGGAAGCTAAATAATCATTACTCTCGCCATCATCATTGACATGATGGTCGCATTGTGATGATCTGTAGCGAGAGTTTCGGATAACGAGTTTGCTCAATTTTATGGAGAAATTAATGACCGAATCGCGCCGTTTGGGTTCAGCATCGATATCCTTTCCGACGAAGGCATAGGGCCGATAGACCTAGACCAACTGGAAAGTGACGCGAACAATGGTCAACGAATCAGAACGAAACGGTGGATGGCCTTCGTCAGCGCTTTTGATGAATTCCTGCGAGTCATTTTCCAAACTGACAACACATCCCACATGGCTTTTTTTTTTTGCGTAACTACCAGGTCAATACTAGATCAGATGATACCGCCAAATTGGGCACCGATTTCAATCCCAACGAGATTGCATTATATAAAAAGATCGTCGACCGGATCATTCTTTCAACCAACTACAGATACTGCCTCTCTTATCACGACTGCTTGCGACTCACGTCCACATTGCAAGCAAACATAAAAAAAAGTGAAGCCGAAAAGTTGTTGACCGTTTTAGTAGAAAAAGGTCTGTCGACTAGCCTTGCTCATCGATTCGATGCGGCTCGCTGATGTACACTTTGTGGCTCTTTTCAGGCTGGTTATCCAAGTCTAAAACTGGCTACTATTCACTCTCTATCCGTTCAAAACTAGAATTGAAATCATATATCGATGAAAACTACAACGAGGAAGATAGACCACCAAGATGTGCTGCCTGTCGAGAAATAGTCATGCGAGTTGAGTCTTGGCTATTTATCTTTCCCATGTGTCGTCCCCAGCATAGATTAATTTCGTCTTTCATTAAACAAATGGGTTTTTTTTTCATAAAACAAAGGGCTTCAAATGCCCGAATTCAGAATGCCCAAAAGCAATGCATGTGACGTGTATCATCAACCAAAACAGACAAGCCCACATATGTCCATCGTGCAAAAGGTAAAATATTTTATCTCCGTTGAATCCCAACGTTATCCCAAAAAAACGAAGAAAGATGGTTGACCTGGGTCGTGTATTCAGTCCGTTCAATTATGGCATCAAGATAGGAGAAGACGCGCCGAAAGGGAGGGGTCGAGCGACTCCCAATGACGAGGATGGCGAGGGGGAAGACGTATCCACTCAACTGTCCATCGAGCCCTCTGGTTCACACCGGCGGAGTAAACGGACGCGTGATCAATCAATCGCTGAGCGCGATGAGCTCAGCGATGATTAGGATGGCTTAGCAAAGCCATCATCACCTCTCCTTCCAGTCCCAGCTCTTCCTTCCTTCTCAGCAGCCTTCATATCCCATCCCAAAAAAGCCTTGCTTCTTCGTCCAAAGCACTCGTCTTCTTGTTTTCATCTTTCCCATCTTCTGTACAATTTAACCCTCTCGTATTGAACTTTTATAACCTTTCCTTTGATCAGCTTTTGACCTTCTTTTGCATCCGCCTCATGGGATTGTATATTTTATTGTTAGTTTTCCAGGTTAATGTCTGGATATGTAAATCTCTCTCATCAGCTTCCCTCATGGGCTGACTATCTTCTTTTGGGGCGATAGGGTGAATGGATCTCCGCATTCATTCCAGAATCGCAGGTCGTGTGATTCAACCCACATAGCCTCTAAGATTCTTCGAAGTACTCTCATTCCTGACGGCGAGAGAAGAAAATACAATAATTAAGTGTTGTTGGATTAAGGATTAAGTGGGGAGGATCTATCTAAACATGCCAAGAAACAAAAGGGTGTGGTTGCAACATCGAAATAAATAGATTAATGACAACAGCAGCGACAAAGGATGATGGACATCTCTTCAAGCTAAAGTGAAAGTCGAAATCAAGTACATGACCAAAAAAACGACACCAAAAAAGAAAAAGGAGTGGAGATGGAAGGCGGAAACGTCTGGCAGTGATCTGGTGATGATTTCTCTTGAAATTGTGAGGAGAAAAAGGGAGATTTTTATGAAGGTCAAGGTTTGCAGGAAGGGGATCTTCCTTCAAGAGTGATCAAGGAGAAGAGGGATGGGCGCCGATAGTCAAGAAGACGGATTGGGAGGTGCCGCCGGGGACGCCGTCGGGGCTGATTGCACGGACGGAGAACCAGCCGCCGGAGAAGGGGGGGAAGGAGGGGGGAAGGGGCGCGGAGGGGGGCGTGCTGCTGTTAGCGGGCAGCGGCCAGTAGACCTGCTGGTTCTCCACTGCGACGGCGCTCTCGGCCCAGAAGCCGCCCCCCGTCGACACGCTGCCGGACCATCGCCACTTCGTGTCGACCCACCCCGCATGCGACTTCTCTGTGATCGGCGCCGGCCTCTTCACCTCTATCGGCTTCGTCGGATCGCTCGCATCCAGCGGCACAAACAGCTTCCCCGCATCCACGTTATCCGTCAACGAGTGGCAGATCTGATTGAAGCCCGAATTTTGCACAACAGCCTGTCACCAAAGCCGTCAGCGTGTCTGCATCATCTCATCGAATGACTCACGATGGGGCCTGCACTTACACTGTAGATTTCGTATTGCTGCGCCCAGGCTGAACCTCGCCATGAAATACCCGTATGCGTCCCATTGGTGACAAGGAATGCCTCTGGGGGGCCTGGCACTGGTTTGGGAGGCGGCTCTAGCCGGAGGACTCTATAACTGGTGGTGTGTCACCCCGGGCGCAGAGCAGAAGGGAGAACAAAACAAAAACAGGGAGGGGGATCGTCTATATATATACATAGAGAGAGAGAGCACTATCTCTGGAGGGAGCAGAAATGAGACGAACCTTGCATCGTACGTCGAAGAAACCACGTCGGCTTCTTGGGTGTCAAAGTTGGGAGAGGTCTGGTTCCTAAATCCAGGGGCATGGTAGCTGTATATGTTGTTGCCTTCGCCGTGGGTGACAAAGCCGCCGTTCTCGGAGTGTGGACGCAACGACCAGATGAGAGCACCAGCACAAGTCATGATCTTGTAGAAGGACTCGTATACCTCCGCCTTGTCATCTGCCATCCCCATCCAGGAAAAAAAGAAAAGAAACACAATCTGCCTTAGACGCTTAGTAACCTGCATCGATCACTCCTGTTGAGACCCACAAAACCCATGTTCACCAACGATGAACGTCTTCCCGTGCGCCCGTACCCGCTCTTCCAGCCTGGCTTTCCATTCATCGTCAGTCTAATGGCTTTGGGTCTGGTTAAGCAGTGACATAGCTGACTGTTGGTAAGACCGGGTATCACCCGTACCATCTGCATATTCGCGTATTTGAAATCAGATTCTTCTAGTGTTGCGCCAACATAAGGCATCTTGCCCAATCAAGCAGAGCTGGTTGACTTACAGAAATGATAAGAGTATAAGTCTACGTGCGGGGAATCCAGGACTTCATCTTCCCATGCCATCGTAGCGTTTCGTGAACTAAGGAGATGATACAGTGCCTCATCAGAAGGTAAGATGGCCAGATATGATGTTCAACAAGAGAATAGCAACATACTAGCTGCCATCCATGACCAAAGTCTTGGGAGCAAGAGACTTGATGTGCTTAGCGATTTCGATGGTCCACTAGTGTTCCAAACAAAAATCAACTCGGCTCAGGGGATTATACTTGGGGGTTCAAGCAAGGGGTTGGACTGACGTTTGACGGGGCGGGTCTTTGGACTGGTGAGGCATGAGAGTCGGGATTGAGGAATTCAATGGAGCAAGCATGAGCCGATTGAGGAGTGCGGAGAGATGGGACATACGCGAGGTCCAGTTTCCCTGAGCCCAATTCATCTCATTTCCCGTCTCAAAGGCTAAGACCGTCTGGTCATCGCCGATCCGGATCCCATTGTAGGTGTTGATCCGGTTGAGCAAGTGGGTGATGAGCTGCTTGAACGACGAAATCATCGCCCGGTCCGTGAACCAATCCACCCTCTGTTGTGCCTCCGTGTAGTTGCGTATATCGTATCGGTGCCGTATCAACTGTGGCAAAATAAAAATGGTTTGTCCAGGAGAAATGACATAGCGTCTGGGAATTGGCTGTTTTGCTCACATCGTTAAAATTTCCCTTCCAATTGGTGTCGGGCGACCCGTAATCCTACACATAAAATCGTGTCGCCAGAGAGTTTAGCCTGATTTACTCATATCCACTAGTAGATTTCTTTCGTGCCTACTTGATTGATGATTGGGATGATAAGTCTGACTCCATGTTGGCGCGAGAGATCGAGCCTGCACAAACAAGCCGGGGGAATGGAGTGGATCGATGTGTTAGAACACGAGACCTTGCATTGATCAGGCAGCTTAACAAGGGCACTGAATCTCACGCCTTATCGATTTTCCTCCAATTTGTCTCGTTATATGTCCAATCTGTTTTCCATTATTATTATGACTTGGATTGGGTTTACTATATAGAGGGCAGACCGCTGACTGACCATTTAGGTAACTGTTCCATCCAAGGACGTGCGCATCCGCCGGCGCTTGCTTGCCGTCGGCGAACATGGTGTTGGCCACACGCAGGGTATATGTCCGGGTCACTGGGCTTCCGAACGCCGATATCGTCTGCGCCAAGTCGCGTGTTTCGAATTCTCCGCCTGTTTTTGGAAAAGACAAGCCATGTTAACGTAAATACTAAAAACACATCTATGCGGGACTCATGTAAAACGCACCTTCGAGCATTGTGGGAGAGCTGACAGAGAAGAATTTGAGGGCCAATTCAGGGCCCTTTCTCTCTCTAGTATGTCCAATTCAGTAGAAATGGATGTGACTCACTTGAAGCTCCTGAAGTCGAAAAGCTCGCCATCGATGTAAAGATGGCCGTCCCCAGGGGCAGAGACAAACCCGGGCCTGGCGCCGCGTGCCGAGAAATAATGTCCAGCTTGAGGACTAGCGCCGAAAGGACCGATATTGGTAGTGGTGATGTCAAAGGCCGTTTGCCCATCGGCCGTTCCCAGACAAGACCCCACCAGGGCTAGTTGCAGCAAGCAGAAGTAATAATACCATCGCTGTTTTCTTCCCGCTTGAAATGTTGGCACCATCGTAGGGAGTAATTTGCTTCAGTTGCTCGAAAGAATGACTAAACACTTGACAGGCTCTTACAAGGGGTTGGCAAGCATTTATACCCGCGCTGACACAAAACGCTAAACGACAAGTGTAAGAGCTGAAAATTTGGCCAGGCCCTGCAATGCCAATTACCCAGGCGACATGTCCCCGCGGAGGCGAAAGTTCAGGTGTTGTACTTATTTTATTTACATACTAGTTTTCGTTGAGGAATACATAAATCATAAGCAGCTTTGATTGGTTAGGAAGAAGGGGCACAAGTTGGCCAGAAGAGCCTCTCAGGAGCACTTCTTCCAGCTGGTGTTACGTATGCTAAGGATCGAGTTCGACTGTTGTGCCTAGGATCAATATCAGTTGAGGCTCAACATTCCGTTAATGTGATAATAATATTTATTAATACTGGAAACGAAACCTGCCATGGGCCTCCATAGTGTTACACCAGCGGGCAAAACCCCCTCTTCTTGGAGTTCACGAGGATTATTGAGCTCGAATATACATACTGATATTTTATGATGAGGTCCGAGGATGGTGAAACTTGTGAGAACAAGGAAATGGCGCAGTAGGAATATCAGACACGCGGGTATTAGTAACGAGTTCCCAAGGGTTAACTCGAAGAACTGTAACGAATCATGCAAATTGTTCAAGTTTAGGGATCTATCGCCTTGATGCCATAGCGTTAGTATATGGTTTTTATCTTTCTCCTTTCTCCCCTCTTTGGTTCTTTCCGGTTCCTTTCCTTATTCGATTCTCTTTGTATTATTCTTTCACTTCGAAATAAAGAGACTCAAAATTACAAGGCCCTGTAAAAAAAGGAGAGACCTTATAAGTCCTCCTAAGCTACGGCTTTACAAATCACACAAGCGGAATGGGTATTAGAGTATTAAAGTTTAATCTTCCTGATGCTCTTATTCTCTTGAAAAAGATTCATAGTCATATGGGAAAATCCAGTACACTCACCCAGGCCCTGGAAACTGAGATATCCTGAAATCAACCGCCAATTCACCCACTTCCAGCAAACACCTCCACAAACAAGCACACTGAAAAACCCCACTGTCAGAATAACTCCTCATCCATGGGCTGTGTGCGCTCCGCAACAAGCCTTTTTCTCTGGCAAGATCAACCTACCAACTCCTTTCCTCATCTTGACCGGAACTATCAAGTTGCAATCTTCAACTGATAGAATCTTCAATCATCCAGTCATTGTCAAGGTTATCCACTGCCGAACTTGGAAGACACAGTACTTAATCTTTTCTCCTTGTTTCTTTGTTATCTCTCTTTCCTCCTTGCTGATTTTATTTCTTTAGTTTTCCTGTTTGTGAGTGTGTGGTGGATATTTTTGTTTGTTTTTCTCTACAAGTCTCCTTTCATTTCAGTTCATCAAGATCCTCTAGGTAATCTCCTTCTCCTTGTGTCTTTTGTCTTCTCTTTGTTTTCTTGATCTGAAATGAATCATCTAGTTTTCGCCTCTAAACTCAAGAGATTTACAGTCTTGGTCTCTAATGAGCCATGCGTACCTGTAGAAGGAAGAGCCCACTGGCAGGTCTTGATCCAAAGAGCATCCAGATTCTGGGAGCATTTCAGACTTTGAATCTGGCAGCTTATGGCTTTGTAGCTTAGTGGAAAAGCAGCCACCTAAGTTAGCCCTTTCCTGGGTTCAAGTCCCAGTGGGGCCTTCCTTTTCTAACACCCACCACCACGAAAAAACCTTCAAACAACCTTCAAACCCTCCACAAACCACCCACCTCACCACCAAACCCTCCACAAACCACCCACCTCACCACCAAACCCTCCACAAACCACACCTAACTCCCCCAAATTAACCCACCAAAAACTCAACA
>SMGU01002141.1:0-17448 GCA_004348175.1 Puccinia novopanici | reverse complement strand
TGCTCAAGGCTGAAATCTTGAGGTATTTGGGTTTTGGCAAGCTCTTCACCTTGCGGATTGCCAGAGATTGGCTGCAAACTCTGTGTCCACTTGGTTTGCAAGAATACCGAAAAAAAATCAAATAGGAACCGGTTTTTCATCTGAATCGCTTTGTGATCGATCAGAAAACCGGTTTGCCTGCCAAACCGGTTTTTCAGCCGTCTCAAAGTCAAAATTGTCCACCCGTGGTGTAAAATTGCAAAAAAAGCGGCGGCAGTCCAAGGTTTTTTAAAAACACAATAATTCTGTAATTTTCTACATATAATATACTTGCAGTCACGTGAAATTGGTAGTTAATCGAATGCGGATGATCTTACGCAGTCAGGTGACAGCTTAAGTAGTTAAATAATTAATTTCGTACTTGCAAGTTATTACCAATAGTAATCGCACACCAGGATCAGCGAATATGGTTACTCAGGCATTCATCGCCGGCGCTAAACGCACTCCAGTTCGTGCAACGCATTCATTTTTTCTTATCAGTTGCAAATCGCGCCGATGACCGAATTTTGCTAATTTATTGGAACTATCTACATCTGCAGTTCGGTGCCTACGGCGGTGCCCTGAAATCGCTGACCGCCGCTCAACTTGGAGGACTTGCTTCCAAAGCGGCATTGGCTCAATTACCTGCCGAGACGAAGGTGGATCATGTAATTTTCGGGACGGTTCTTGGTTCGGATCCTTCAAGCGCCTATCTTGCTCGTCATGTCGGTCATCTAAGCGGCTTAACCGTTACCGTCCCCGCGTTAACGGTGAATCGACTTTGTGGTAGCGGTTTCGAAAGCGTGATCCAAGCTCAAAGGTTGATTGCGCTGGATGAAGCTGATGTGGTGCTGACAGGCGGAAGTGAGAGTATGTCGCGATGCCCCTACACTCTGGCTGGTGAAAGTCGATTCGGTAACCGTTATGCCGTCGATCTCAAACTGGAGGACAGTTTGGCACATGCACTGATCGATCGGGTGCCTCATCCCACTCCTATGGGAATTACCGCCGAAAATCTAGCTGATCAATATTCAATTACCAGGGAGGTAAGGGGGTTTTGATGGCATCATAGCTCTCATTTGTCATCATGGTCAAGCGCTGATGTCAAGTTGAAAACGAACGTGTAGGATTGCGATCGCTTTGCCTTAGAAAGCCAAAAACGATGGGAGCAAGGAAAGAAAGATGGGGCTTTTGAGCAAGAAGTGATACCGGTGGAATTGATCTCACGCAAAGCGACGGTTCAATTCAACACAGATGAACATCCCCGCCCACAGACCAACGAAGCATCTCTCCAGAAGCTCGCACCGGTGTTCAGGAAAGATGGGGTGGTGACGGCAGCGAATGCGAGTGGAATTTGTGATGGTGCATCCGCCAACGTGGTGGTTTCGGAGGGGTGGCTCAAGAAGCATCAAGTCAAGCCACTTGCCAGAATTGTGAGCCATCATACTGTGGCGGTGGAGCCAGCCATTATGGGGATCGGGCCGGTGGGGGCGATCACCGGTGCGCTGAAATCGGCAGGACTCAGTATCGGACAGATCGATCTTTTCGATGTGAATGAAGCATTTGCAGCCCAATGGCTAGCCGTTGCCAAAGAATTGGAGCTACCCAGGGAGCGTTCCAATATGTTTGGCGGTGCGATTGGTGGGTAAAAGGGTTCTATTTGAAAGATTAAAAATTTCAAGAAGAAGGGAGTTTTGACACGAGATTTTTTTTTTTTTTGCAGCACTGGGGCACCCATTGGGTGCATCGGGAGCCAGGATTATTAATAACTTGACATATAACTTGATTCGACTTGGGAAAAGATACGGTGTTGGGGCTGCTTGTGTTGGCGGTGGACAGGGGATTGCTGTAGTATTAGAGAGGTGCTGAGATGATTACTGACTAGTGAGATTGTACAACATCAAGATGGCTTTTTATTTTATTTATTCATATTTCATAAATAAATTGTTCCGAAGTAGTTTTGTGATGAGTTGCTGTTTCAAGTTGTGTTGCCATATTAACCATGCTATCCTTTAAAGCTGTCTTCTTCTTCACGCTCGACAGCGACACAACCGAGAAGCTGATTATAACTAGCCTCCCTCTTTTGTTGTAGTACTTAGTAGTACTGATTTTCCAGTCATGGACCACAAACACTATTCACACCGCTAACATCCAAAGGGATGCTAACTACAGGACTACTCTAGACTAGCATTTACAACATGCCAATGCCACTCAACCCACTTGCGAACTTGTACAGTCCCGCCTCAACCACATGAACCACTACAGCTCTACTTCATACCCACTAATACAGCAGCATCCCACAAGAAAAAGGAAAAAGGAAAACAATCATCACACTCCCTAAAACCACTCCATCCTATCTTGCCCCAAGCCATCCGTCCCGTCTTGGTTCCCTCCAATGTGTTGTAGTGGCGCTCGATGGAAACGAGAAGAGGTTCCCGATCACAAGTGGGACTTTGTCGACGTAAGGGAGTTCCACAACTCGGGTATCATCAGCTATCTTCAGTCAGTCCTCTTCTATCTCAAGTCAACATCAATAAACAAATGAAATGTGGACACCCTTTCTCATCCATTTCTTTCCATTAATCATATACAGGTATGGCTTTTTATACGTCCTCGTCATCAAATCAGTTCTAGTTTATGCCTCGGACATCTATACCATGGTACTCCTACTCGCTTCAAACCATTGGGCCGGCTCTATTCTAGAGAGCTCCGCGGGAAGTAGCGCCATGAACGTACCCTTCAAAATCGGAAAATGGATCTTCTTTGGATGCATCATCTTCTCGTTCCTCTTACTCTTCTGGGAAGCCAAGAAAAGTAGGGCCATCATACGCAGTCGTGACATCAGTTATGCCTTCACCAATGTCATGGCCGTAAGTCATAGATCTCTCTAGTACATCTTTTCTATCCTAATCATGCAATACTAATCACTGTTTTTTTTTTTTTTTTCTTTGTACTGTCTTTGATCAATAATTAGAACAACTACTACTCGATGAAATCCTACGATCATTTCTGCTTCTTTGCTCAGATTAACAATTCGAAAAAGAAAAAGGACGACTTTGCTTTCTTTGTATTCTTCACTTTCAAAGGATGGAAGAGATTACTATTGGCCGATGCTCCTCGTCAAGTTATTAACGGCATCACTCTTTACTCATTCGCAAGATCCGTCAAGTTCACTACCGATATCTCAAAATGGTACAATGGAAGCTTCGCCAAGGCCTCTGTCCTGCTCTCCATGGCCTTCACCGGTACGCCACCTCTTCAACATATCCATTCCTTCACTCTCAGCTGATCTCCTGAATCTATCTATCCGGAAATAATAGTTACCATTTGGGTTGGCTCATTCATACTCCTCATGGCCGCTGCCTTTCTATATGTTCCACTTTTGTGTTACATTCAGGGCAACTTGAAGGAATATTGCTGTCATAAGGTCGATAAAGTGAGCGCAACCTACCCTTCCGTCACAACCCTATCAATGTGTCACTTCTGAACTCCACCTCTCTCCATAGCGAATCGCTGAATTAATGAAGCGCAAGAATCGGAAACGTTTGGCCAAAGAAGCAGCCCTTTTGCGAAAAGAGGCTATGGGCGATTATTCTCATCTCAAAGATAAGAAGGGCCAATTCAAAGCAGCACCCTTACCCCAGCCGACGCTGCCCCAAATCGGACTTCATGAGCTCATTAGCGATACGAAAAGTGAACGGACAGGAGCCGCGAGTAGCATCAGGAATGTACCACGTGCTCCTCAACACCCATATCCACCATCACTTGGACATCATTACCCCGCCAGCAACCCAGCTAACGGTCCAGTCATGGGTTACAGCATCATGAATCGCTGGCCACACGACCAAGGATATAGCGAGAAAGCCGGTTACGCTGAGAGTCTCTCGTCGTAAGTCTTGTTTTGTTTTGTTTTTGCGTTTCTTTCTTATTAAAACTGGCCCACCTCGGTTTGATTGGGTAACCGCCAACATGAATAGAAGAGGCTACATAAGTTATGATTGCTGACGTGCTGATCTCTCTTCAAAGCACTGGTCGTTTCGTGGCTAATCAAGGGACTGTCCCCGGTGGTCTTTATGCTCACAATGGACAGGTACATGGAGCGCGCACACACCCACATGGTCTACATCCTTTGGCTCACCAAATGCCATTGGATAACGATTCATACTTAAATCATGCACCGTCGTATACAAGTGAGGAACAGTCGTATTACAATAACGACAAACACGCTATGGCTCGCAGATCGGTTGCTATTACGAGTGAGTATGGTGGTTACAGTAGTGAATATGGTGGTTATGCCCACGATCCGCCACCACCTCTTGCCCAATATCACAACGACGGTGGTTACGCCGGCTTCGATTTTGGGGATCTCGGGAGTTATCATGAATCTGTCTACAGCCGGCCCTCCCATCGGACTCAGCGTTTCGACCATCCCGAAGCAGGTCCCCCACTCGTTGAAGGAAATATCACGAATCGTTACGTTGCTGGCGTACTTGATCAAGCTTCAGAAGTTGCCTCAAATTATTCCCAGCGCACTAACCAACAGTATCATTCAACTCTTGGAAATCATCCGTACGCCCGGTCGCGACCATAGAACCATCACCAGGCTCCTATCAAGTTACCGCTGGTTATTCCTATCATCCTGACTTCTTTTTTTCTTCTTTCTTCTTTCTTTTCTTTTCTTTTCTTTTGTTTTCTTTTTTTTTTTTTACAAAAAGCCTTGTGATGTAGATGTATGGGAAAGCTAATCGACGTTGAATCACCCGTTCTATTGCTTCTTAATTTCTTCTTTTCTGCTCCTTTTAACATGTACATCAATGGTTTCTTGCATTTAATCTAAGTTTCATCTATTTCTCCACAAAATTTCCCATATCCTTTTCTGTTTGTTCCATATTTTGTTTTTAATAGAATGGCTTTTCTTTCTTGGAGAAACTTTCACGACTGCTTAACGAGTTCACCTGTGTAAATATTAACCAAAATGAAATTATCTAAGTCTCATGTATCCATCCAAAATTTCTTGTCAGTGTCAGCTTATTTTGTGAGCTGCAAATCAGGGATTAAGGTTTGAAAAAAGTAATAACCTCCTTGCTGGCCCACTGAGTGACATCAAATCAACTTGGTGGTAAGCTTGTGGAGCTCTTGTGGACCTTTGTAGGGGTGGAATAGCATGCCTGGTCAACAAGGTTTCAAATGAGATCTTTTTAGATCTTTGAGTCTCATGTTAAAAAATAAAAATAAAATAAAAAAACAAGAAGATTTGCAAGTCTTGTGTTTTTGAACATTTGTCTGAATTGCTGTGCTTTGTTATCAAGAAGCTGAATAAGAATCATAAGACTTGATTTTCATTTCATGAGAAAGGATGACTGATTAACATAAAAGAGAAAGAGTATAGACATGAATATTAAAATTCTTGGATCACATGTTCAAGGTTTATTTCAATCACCCAGATGTGATGCAGAAGTTTCTGTTGGCAGTAAGGCCTAAAAATATGAAAACTTGTTTCAAGAAAGGACTTCAAACATAAATAAATATGAAGGTTTGCCTTTCCCTAAAATTTGAAATACTGTCTTTCTCTGCCTTTGAAATTTTGTAGATGGAAAAATAAGATCAGGACAATCTCACCATAACTCACTCAATCCATTCCAGCCTTCAACACTAGAGGATTGAAAAGAAGCTTGCTAGTGGTCCTGCTGAACCCTTTTTTCCATGATCCATCATGAAAATTTCATTAAATCCAGGTTACTGATTTGAACTTTTTCTTGACTAAATTAGCAAATACTGTTGGAAGTCTGACATTTCCATTTTGCTTTTCCCCCCATTCCATTTCGCAGTAATCCCAGTCCCATTACCCATAACCCCAGTATTCCTGGTTGTATCAGAGTCTACATTGAGCACTGTACCCCCCTGTTACATAACTGCTGCATTTGATCATATCCCTTCTTTTGTGTCCTCTAGGTCCTCACCTGTCAAGCTCTGTCCCCCTCAGGAGAATGGAGATAAATCATCTAGTACGAGAGCAACTCAAAACATATATGAAAAATGTGCTACTAGGTCCTGAAGGGGACTGGCATGTTATCCATGTCCAATCAGCCCTTGTGGCGACTCTTAATTTGAAGTTATGGGACAAACAGATTGATTCAAGAACTTCCAAGATCCGATCGGTGTAGAAATTTATATATTTTTGCACTAGGGTAATGATGCAATTGCTGAACGTCGTCGAGCACCGTGGTATTCTCTTGGATCGGTATTCTCGATGTTGTACATTCCAGGAGCAGCATTTTCCCCTATCCTGGGCCTCCGTCAGCAAGACCGGGGTGATGAATGGCTCGAAGCCAATGATGACTCACCCTGATTCTCTTAGATCGGTATGCACAATACAAACAATAACTCATTTATATCTTGTATAGTGAACGTCGAATGACTTTTTCGATGACAGGAACGTCAGGGAAGGCAAGGTTCTCCAGGTTCAAAGCGTACTGTTTGAAACAAATGAAAAAAGTATTACGGTCAGTTTATTCGTTCAGTCGTTAGGTAACGGTTCAAAGTGCGATTTAAATATGTGCAGAAGTTACGAACGGGGGTAGGGATATCGGCACCGGTAACACGCTCAGGTGCTGCGTCAAGATAATCAAATGCTTCTGATTCACAAATCTGGGCAACAACTTCGGAGCCAACACCTATAAAAACGGTCGATCATTCATAGTCAGCAACAGTTTGACAGACTCGATAGACAACACAGGGTGATCAGAGGATATCTGAAAACATACCAAACATGGGGAACCCTCCCTCGACAACGACTAGTCGGCCGGTTTTTTTGATACTCTCAATAATTGTTTCGATATCCAGAGGGCGAATACTGCGAAGGTTGACGACCTCGCAACTAACGCCTTCTGCCTTCTCCAGTGCTTCGGCAGCTTCGATGCTCAATCCAACCATACGCGAGTGGGCCACAACAGTCACGTCCTTACCAACTCGTTCGATCTTGGCTTTGCCGATTGGTAATGTGAAATCTTTGGACTGGGCCTCAACAGACATCGGAAAGGCTTGGCCGTACATGATTTCGTTCTCTAATACGATGACCGGGTTCGGATCCCGTACGGCTGCCTTGAGCAGCCCTTTGCAATCTTCAGATGACCAAGGGGAGACTACTTTCAAGCCGGGCACTTGTCCATACCTAGGAAGTTGGAGTCAAACGAAGTCGGTGAGACTGAGGGCCCAGCAAGGCAATGAGACTCAAAGTGGTTACCAGGAGCAGTAGTCTTGCGAATGCTGAGCTGCAACACCCGCTGCAGCACCGTTGGGACCCCTAAATACGACTGGACAGGGGGTGCTGCCACCGGACATGTAAAATGTCTTGCCACCAGAGTTGACAATTTGGTCAATAGCCTGTGGTGTGTACAACAAAGGGAGAAAAAAATGGTTGAGCTGGTGAAGGAGAAATTGCAAATAGATGGTACGCTAAACAAACCTGCATGGCAAAGTTGAATGTCATGAATTCACAAATCGGACGCAAACCAGCCAAGGCGGCTCCAACGGCGATACCGGCAAATCCAGCTTCTGTGATCGGTCTATATTCGAAAGTGTAGCGAGAGCAAGGAAAAAATTAGCAAAAAAGAAAAACTCCAAGTGAAGGGTGAACATTTCAACTAACGTGTCGATCACCCGTTTTTCTCCGAACTTGTCGAGGAGGCCTTTGGTAATCTGTACCAGAGGATAATATGAATGTGAATACATAATTTCTATAGCCTCTCCAAGTAGTGGAAAGTGAGTAGAGATTCTGACCTTGTAAGCACCGTTATACTGGGCTACTTCTTCGCCCATGATGAAAACTTTTTCGTCCAGGTTCATTTCTTCCTCCATTGCGGTATTTAGTGCGTCTCGAACGGTCATCTGTATTTCACCACCGGCCGAGCTAGCTGATCTGAGCTGAGAGACTGAGCGAATGACCCGGGCTTGAGGGGTTGAGTTGATAGCAGCTTGGGACAGCTGGGCGAGTGAGCTAGTAATCGGACGTGGTTGTGTTGGCCGGACGCTGTTCGCCTTGAGTGCCCTGGCGGCAGTGAAAGTCTTTGCGACGGGTCGAAGGACAGAGGGAGAGACCATGCTGGTTGTTCTGATGTTTTCGCTTGTGTTTTGTTGGAAGTGGTAAACTTTGTAGTGTTTAGAGATAAACTTGTGCGGCCAACCACGGATTAGTCACTGCCGGCAGAGCGGGGGCCCCGGGGTATCGGCGTCTCGCATGTTGGGGGCACTGCCGTCTCACTGCTACTGGGGCAACCCAACCATAAAATCATACCCCACCACACAACCGACATGACAGCTTAACTCTGCAGACATCTGAAATTGCATCCGAGTACAGAATTCATGGTGTTTGTAAAGCATACGATTATCTTCATAAGAGTCTCACTAACTTGCCTGAGACCCCGCTGCAACCTGCAAACGACAACCTAGAAATAGTAAATATCTACTCTTAACAACAAGTGCTCCATTTGAAAATACGATAGAAGTATTGTTGTGATTTTATATGTCCCACAATCATCAGAACTGGAGTTACAACTATCGAACTGAAACAAGCAACACAAAGGAGATACTCGAAAACAATCCGGATGAATAGGTGGAGACTTAAGACGAGTACAGGATGGAATGAGGTAAAGGGTTAGAATCAAGAGCTGAAGAATTAACTCATACTCTGATGGGAATGGAGCTTGAGGAAGAGCAGCCCTCCCACAAAAACCACAATTTTTGTTGTAATATCAAACTTTGAGAGTGATAGAAATTTGAAGAGGAAAGAATATGAATGAACAGTTCAAGTTCCTGGCTGGTATTTTTATCCTCAGGATGTGAGCATGTTGGGCTAAAATGTGTTTTATGAAAAGAAAGTATCTGACCTGATAATTGATTCCACATGAGAAAGAGCAGCTAATGAAGCACTATCATCTGTCACAAGGTGAGACAGGAATAAAAAAAATAACCTACTGTGCCACTAGACTGAATGTGGTAAATTTTTCAGCTAACTTCATGGATAAAAAGCTTGAAGAGATGAAACTATCATCAGAGAGTGGAAGCTGATCTGTCAAAAATCAGGAAAACACAGATAATAAAAAATAAATATCTATAAGGGATGATACATTAGTCTGAGAGCAGATGTACAATAGGAAAAGCTTCAATAAAAACAATCTACAATTCAAAATCAAAATCAAAATCAAAATATTAAACTCTTATTTCTTTCCCAATAAAATTCTTTTCTGAAGCCATATAAAAAACCATGCGGAATCACTAGCTTAGGAGCATACAACAGGCTTATACTAACATTCTACAAATAGAGAAAGAGGGAGTTGGAGAACATCTTACAGAATTTGGATAAGGAAGATCTTAATTTTAGAATTGAAAATCAGCCTCCCTGGTAGTTCAAACATGCAGACAAAAATAAAGTTGAAAATAAAATTTCAGGACCTGAACCACAGCCCCATGCATTTTGAAAATCATTTTTGATGCTTTTTTTGCACATTTTCAAAAATATGTTTTTACCAACTTGCAAAAACAGAAAATCATAATTGTGTACCATACTCAAGCCAGTTTTTAACAATCTTCATCACTATCACCACCACAACCCTCCCTCACTTCTACCACCACACCTTTCCACATCATCCTTCTCCTCATTACTTGTCAAACATACCCACCACAATGAGCTTTCCAAATGTGTCAGAACTCATCATCATGATCTCAGCCACTGCTGTGGGCTTTTTTCATGTATTTCCAAATGGAAAAATTCAAAATTTCTACTTTTATCAAACAAACACTAAAGATATGGCCAAAATAACCTCAAACATAGAATTCCCAGAAAAATTAAACCCTAGTAACCCACTGGAACCTTACTCATAACTCTACTGGTTTAGAGGATACACAGATTTTGCCATCCATGGTCAATTGTTGGGGGTATTATTTATTCATGATCACCCATACTGCATACTTTATGCATACACATATTTAATTCCTTTTACAAATTTTAAACCACAAATTGACCCATTTTTTCATATTGAATTCCTTTCACTCTGTTTGCATATCAAAGGACTGCATGACAATTGTACAACAATATTCCCTTAAAGCAGTGCTAGGGCTGTGCTAAAGTTGTGTAGGGCTGTGTTAATGCTTTTTAAAGCTGTGTGAGGGCTGTTTTAAGGCTGTGCAGCTAAAATCCCTCTAATCACCATGGCAAAAGTGAGGGGAATGCATGTCAGGTGACATGCAGTAACATCCATTGAAACTCCAGAATTACTTTTGTGTTACTGCACAATGATAACAATTGCCCCTGTCAGCCTCTATGCTACTGACCAGGTGATTTAAAGCACTTGGTTGTGCTGTGAGTGTTGATACGTGAAGGTTTGGTAAGGTTAAGGAATTCCTGTGGCAATTTCAATAAGATTTAATTTAATTAGTTCCAAGTATTTAAAGCTTGTAGAACCTCTTCTCAACCTTAAAGGGAGTGAAATCCAGTCTTGTTACGTGGATTCTTCCTGCTAATAAAGCCAGGGAATATTTTATTGGGTGTAAGTAATAATACTTACGTGCAAGGTGGGCCTTTTACAAGGATGGGGGAGCAGATAACAACTTGGGGAAGTAGTTCAAATGCACCTCAAGACTTGTATAAGTTACTACAGAATATTCAGGAAGACAATTGGCAGTGTGGATGATGGTGAACACGTAATTCAGTGGCAAGAACACTGTACAAAGCTGTGGGGATACTTATACTAACAATCCAGGGGAGTGTGTACAATAATATCTGGGCTGAATGCGCTTTCTGTGGTACTTGGAGGGCTGGGGGGAAATGCCTGAGGAAGCAGGTCCTTAAATATTCTCACAGGCACTCCATGGGCGCTCAGGTTTAGCCTGTATTAGCAGGTGTAAGGCATGGAAGCGCCTAGAATTAATTTAATGATGTCATAGAGCACAGCTATGGCGTAATCAGGCTATGCTATGATGTCACAATCAATTGTAGAAGCGCCTAGAATAATTAAATGAGGTCATAGAGCACTGCTATGGCGCCATCAGGCTATGCTATGATGCCATAAAGCAGTGCTATGATGTCAATAAATTAAAGGCTAAATATTTTCTATAATGAGATAATAATTAGCTTTAATTTATGAGTCATTTCCTGAGACCTTATTATAATTTAATTCAATGTTAAATCCTTCCTTGCAGCGCTTACAAGTAGCTATGGATACTATAATACTCTCATAGGATGTTATACTTTTAATTATAAAGTTATAATAATCTAAAAAATAGATAACTGCATACTTTGGGCGTATCAGGTATGTGTTATTTTATTCTAGTATTATATTTATGGTGTAAAATATAATACTTAGGATAAAAATAAATAAAAGGGACAAAAATAAAACAAATCATTACAAAATCTGGCAAAACCAGACAAAAACTTTTAAGGCCAGAAAAAAATGGTCAAAACTTAATTAATTGTTTCAAGATTATCTTATAATATTCCATTAAGGTTTTGTTAAGGTTTATGCTATGTAAATAATGGTTCAAAGATCACTGTATGAGTATTTCAGTATTATTATGACTATATTTATTATGTTAAAATATAGTACATGTTATGATATTATTATTACAAGACTATAGTAGTTTCTTATGGCTTATTACATAACTTATTCTTATAATTATGTGGATGATATTTATTTCATTGCTTGGATAATATCAGGTATACTAGTATTATCTCTGCAGTTGACAGCCCCTTTGTCCTTATCAAGGATTTGAATCAGTTCCTACTTAGTTTATGGCCTGAATTGCTCAAGGATTCATCTGCATTTCACCTGCCATGTATTCCCCTCACTTTTGGCATGGTGTATTTTACTATATAAGGAGGCCTTCTGGTCTAGTATCCTGGATATCTTAGCCTTATCAACCCTTATCAAACCTTATACAACTTACATACTACCTTAACTCACTGCAATACACATATATATACCAGCTTCATCTTTTATAAAAGGCCCTTTGTTCAAGTCCACCTGAGCACAACTTCCTCAAAAGTGGCCTTGACCAACTAGGCTATTTCACCAAATACTCCACCCAGTCTTTATTATATTTTATAACCCAACCCAAAGGACCCAAGTTCAATTCCTGTTCTCAGAAGCTTCTCCATCTTCTATTTCATCCCCCTTTCTCACCACAGTTCATCTTCATCCATCTATACCTTCTTCATTCTCACTCACACTTTCCAAATAAAAATGTCCCTGGTTCAATCCCCACTCTCAGCCATCATCACAAAGGCCAACAATTAAGAATTCAACCATCACCCTGAACCCTGAAACTATTCCACAACACCAACATCAACATATTTTTGTCAATCAAACAATCATCTTAAATATAAATCACTATCACTTGAATAAAATCTGCCAAGCTTACCTTGGTGGTGTTCTTTTCTGATAGTGGAGAAAGGCAGAGCTTGCAACTCCACCATACCTTTCTCAATTCAGCAAAAGTTTCTAATGAGAACCTTTGAGTCTTACAATGGTAGGGATGTGTTGGTTTTTTTAAGCTTCCTTTATTAGGGTTTTCAGGAGTAATTGAGCCTTTTAATGCTGAATGGTGTCTGATGGATGACTGTTTTCACAGCTCAAACAGACCTGGATTTATAAATTGATGGAGGCCACTAGCAAGGGTTTTATCCACATTCTCAATGTGATCAAAACATCACAAAAGAATTTCAAGGTCATAAAATGGTGACCAAGATGATATGAGCCATGATCATTTCAAGAAAACACATAAAGACTGAAGAATCAATGACATTATTTTCCTTTTGATCCTAAACAGTTTTTGAGACTTGAAATCTGATTTAAATAGAAATTGGAGAGGAGGCAAAAATATAGCCTATTTTTTTCAGGTGGCATGAAGATCTAAGTTATTCATGAGTAGAGGATGATAACAGCTTGACTTGGGTAACACATTAGTTTGATTGTTGATCTTTCCATCAACACAAGTTACAAGCAACTTCATCTTGAGTGCAACCTGACTTGTAATGTACTTCACACCAATTTCACACAAGTTACTAACAGTTTATTTAAGAAATTGAAGTGAAAGCACTGGCATGCAAGTGCCATGGAAAAAGCCCTGGTGGAAAATACATTACCTTGTTAGAATCCAAAATTTAGTTGTGTCTGGTGAGATTCAAACTCACAATCTCAGTATAACTGAGACGTGTTGCCTTTAACCAACCAGGCTACAGACACTTAATTTTCATGTGTAACTTAACATTTCTGTATGGTTACCAAATTTCTGATTGTGAACTTCTGGTATCAAGACTTGATGTGAATTTGCACTGTCTGTCATGTTACCAAGTCCAAGACTTATAATATTTGGTTGTCAGTCTGCATAGAACAGATCTTAACTCCAACATCACTTTAATCATCCCAAACCACCTTTATCAATCACTAATAGAACACCCCATTGACTTAAACACTGGTTTATTAGCATAGCGGCTGTCAACTTCTGAGAAGTGTTTTGCTAGATTTTGGGAAGATCTAAATTTCCCTGAGACTGGTTTCTGTCATTCATTGATGAAAGTATGAATAATTAATTCAGAACAATTACAAAGTGAGATCATGAGTTAAAGGTGAGTCAAAGTGATCCTTGGAGTGGTTCAACATGTTATGGTAATAAAAATTAGTTACATTACATTCCTCTATTTACTTAAACCAACTGTGAGCCTGTGCCTCTAGATTGGCTTCCGGAGAAAAGGATTGGGTGTTTGCTGAATTTATTTCAAGAATAAAATAAATAAAATTAACTGGCTAGAGGAGAAATGGGGGTCTTTTATCTTTGTGAATTTCTTTTAAATCTCTGAATAGCCAAAGAGACTGAAGAAGCTCTGACAGTCAAAGGAAGGACTGGAGCAGCCATGTAATCACTGGAATCTACCGGATAGCTCAAGAGTGGGTAGCCTGGTAAGATATGTATTACCAGGTCCACATGTTTTAGGCTTGTATCCAAGGCTGTTTTAATAGAAACCTATGTGGTTTTTTTATTCAATAAAAAACAACCCAAAAAACAGGAGAGTGGAAGAGATAGAGAGAAAGTGAGAGAAACAGATGGGTAATGAGGGTTGATTCAGAAATCAACCCTGGAGAAGAGAAGCAAATAGAAGACTGAGATGACTATTAGAGGGGAAGAAAACTTATTGGTAAGAGACAAAGACACTGAGTAGTGGGAAAGTGGCTTAGCAGTGAGGGTCCTTGGAGTCCTGTGGTGATCTTGGTGGTTCTGGTTGGTGCTGTCCTGAGGGAATAGAATTTTTTAAACAGAGTTCTGTCTCAACGGTAGATGGACTGCAAATTGAATAATTATTCAATTTGAACTCTGAGCTAGAAAATAATTCTAATTTCAACCTTGAAAATAACAGGATCATCACACAACTACTCCACACGACATGTATTGTACATAGGTAAAAAAGGTGGGCAAATCCAATGAAATAATATATTTAATTTGATAAAATATAATCATGCTAATTGAATATAAAAAAACTCTCTTTTTGAGAGAGAAAAAATAACAATATATTTATCAATTTATAGAGGAAGCCTTTTGGACAGGCTTGCTGTCTCTAAGGCTGACACCAACAGGGCCACCATTTTACCCCAGATCCTTGAGAAAACCAAGCAGATAATTGGAAATTGGTCATATTAAAAAATTTTTCAAATTGGTGACTTTGGCTTGAGAAGGTCAGTATGTTAAGTATAAAAACAAGTGAGACAAGAGCTTGGCTAGATGCTTCAAAATGACAAATGCAACAGATCAGCAGATGTTTTTAGGGATTTTCCAAGTTTGACCTGGAGGTATGACCTGCACCTGAAGCTAACTGTCAAATCAAACCAGCAAGGTGTTGCTGTGCAGCTGTGGGTTCACAGGTGTGGAAACTTGGAATGCTGTCTGGATTTGCAGCCACAGCAAATGCAAGTTGTCCATAGTGTGAAAGGGTCTGGATGGCCTAGTAGTAACCAGCACCCAAATAAGCTTTGTGTAACCCTTGCAACAACATACTATAGCTGATATGAAAAACCTTGCAGTTCTGCTGCCACTTTTTTGTGGGATATTTTAATCTCAGCCACACAAAAATTCAGCCACCAAGCATCTGTATGGGTCCAGTGTACAGGCCCCAGGAAAGCCTGGATAGCCAGTATCTGGGGCTTGGTGAAGCACTGGGGCCAGCCTTCCCCCATGTGATGGGCAGGCTGAGACATAGCACCATTAGTGCCCAGAGGTTGGTTGCTAGCAACTGAAATTGAGGAAGTGCCTCTGGTTGAAGCTCCTCCCTTTCTGGAGTCACTCCTTTGTTTTCAGTCACTGCGCCCTGGAGTTTTGCAAGGAGCTTGGACATAGACTTAGGCTGAGCCCCTGAATGTTGCTTACTAGCAAGCGACACAACATTTTTTGTGGTGTAGCTTTGCACTACAAGTCAATTTGTGCCAGTCCCAAGACCTGAATCCAAATAACAAAAAAATTTAGAAAAATGTACAGCTGGAATATACCATGTCAGAAAATACAAGTGGCTGAAATTAAAAAAAAAAATGACAAATAAAAAGGGGCGGCAGAACCGCAACCTTTTTTGTATCAGCTGTACATTGTTTCAAAGAAAGTAATAAGTCTGATAGAAAGTAATAAGTCTGATAGAAAGTAATAAGTCTGATAGAAAGTAATAAGTCTGATGTTGCAATCTCATCACCCCTGGCTGCTGCCCATCAATTCTCAACAAGAGACTACTACACTAAACTCCTAACTCCACTTTCAAACTATTTATTAGTTGTCTGTTTAAATTTCCTGTCCACCTTTCATATTCCAATACCTGGTAACCAATTATAACCAGTCTGAAATATGGTTCACCCCAGTCCCTGTTCCCCTGACATCATAGCAAAGTAGAGCACCTGACAGACTTTAGTTAGAAGTGTGTACTTACAGAACCTAGCACCATCAAGTACAGAAACATAATTTTTCACAACCTAACACACTGTAGGTACACTGCAAAAGAAACTCACTCAACTGCCTGCAGATGACGTGCAAGTTCCCTTGGTACACACAGGCAAGCTGCATTTCAACTGCAGGCAGTTCATTGAGTTTTTCTTCCAGTGGTAGATACCATGATACTCATAGTGTGCAATGCCAATGGTGAAATTAAATTGTTTTATGTCAAAAAATATGGATTCAATAAAAATCAGCAGCTTCAACATGGCGAGTTTTCAAAATTTGGCCAATTACCAGAAATGGTAAACCAATTTTCTTACTTAGCAGGAAGGGAGCTAGAATTGTAAGACTTGATCTGAAAATGCTAGTATACCATTGGCACACGGCATTATAACAATGTGTGAATATCTATTTCCATCTGTTGAGCTATGGAGCTTGCTGTGACTCGTCGACTGCTTGCATCAGTCTCACCGTGTGGGTACTTCAACGATGAAAATTTTCAAGAGTCCCACTCGGTCTTACCGCCCTTGTCATACCTTTGTCCCGTTAGAAGACACTTTTCTCAAATAGCACCCTTCCCTGTTTCTAGAAAATATTGCCTATGTTGAATTCTTACTCACAGGAGCAAACACGTGCGTCAGTAAGCAATAAATTTTTAGGGGGCTGGGTTTGCGACCCCCACCTTTTGGTGTTGCGACCCCCAAAGTGCGCGGGCCATCCCACGGACCCAGTCAGGCCGGCCACGGGACGTTGAGCCCCGGAAACCCAGATTTTTGGGAATCCTGGGGGTCGCCGTACCAAAAATGAGGGGTCGCCGCCCCAATTTCGCCCAAAGTCCAAAAAATAAAAAAAAGGGGGTCGCCAACCCAAAAAAAAGGGGTCGCCGCCCTAATTACAAAATAAAAAAATAAAAAAATAATTAAATTTTGCGCAAAAATATACATTATTTTGCACAAAATTATAACTTATTTTTGCACAAAATTATAACTTATTTTTGCGCAAAATAATAGAAATTTTTTGCGCAAAATTAAGTTATATTTTTGTGCAATATAATGTATATTTTTGCACAAAATTAACATAAAAAAAGTTTACAAATACACATTGTTTCCCATTTTCCCATCTTATGTTTTCTTTTTTTTGTCTTTTTGTCTTTTTTGTTCTTTATTTCTTTTTCTCTTTTTTCTTTTACCACTCAATGATTTTATGAAGACATCAATTCCTTTATGAAATAAATTTTTCTTTCATGAAACAATTGAGGAAAAATATTTGGGAGAAAACAAGAAAATTGAGTAAAATATTGAAGAAAAATCAGGAAAAATATACAAGAAAAATCAGGAAAATATTCAAGAAGATTGAATCAATCAAGGAAAAATATGGAGGAAAGGGGAAGGAAGACAATAAGCTACTAGAATAAGAAAAATAAGAAGAAAGAACAAATCAACAGAAATAATCAATAAAAACAACTTTTAT
>SMGU01002132.1:0-17129 GCA_004348175.1 Puccinia novopanici | reverse complement strand
TACTTGCCAAGGTGTGAGACAAAGGCTTCAGCCCTGTCTGAGACAGAAATTCCAACACTTTTCGCCATCCCAACGCCTTGGTGAATATGTTGGCCAACTGATGAGAAGTGGAGATCCAATCAATACAAACTTTCTTGAGGTAGAGGAGTTCGTTGATTATGTGAAATTCTCAATCGATGTGTCAATGCTCCTTGCGAGTACCACAATCTTTTGCGACGTAAACGCGGCTTTGTTGTCGGAAAGAATAATGGGAGGGTGTGCCGGCACAAAACCCGATAGAAGAGAATGAAGGAAACACGCGTCTTTGGAAGCAAAACTGAGCGCCATGTACTCCGCTTGACAAGCTGAGCGAGCAACACAGGACTGTCATTTGGACACCCAAGAAATTGGGGCACCCCAAACAGTAGAGATGTATCCATGTACAGACCTCCAACCTTCACCACCCCAGTTTGCATCCACAAACGTTTTGATGCAGTCGAAGCGATCGCCCAAAGATACAATGGGGAGAGAAAGCCCAGACAAATAACAGATGTACGCTGTGGTATACTTTCTGGTACCCCAATGGGACTGATCAGGTGCCAGGGAGAAGCGAGCCAGGTAGTTGACAGCAAACGAAATGTCTGGACGGGAGCCCTGAGCCAGATAAAGGAGACAACCAATATGCGAGAGATATTCTTTATCCATATCAGTGGAGGGGTTCGACACTAGATCCGTCGACACTATAGGAGTTTGAGTTTGAATAGCTGACACATTGTAATTGATGATCTTGTCAATAAGCATTGGTTGATCAAGGGTAAACCCGCCAGAGATTTCTTTCACACGAAGTCCCACAATACTTGACAAGGAAGAGTCCCATTTCAAGTCCAGTACATTATCAAGTCGCATCTTCAAAGTGTGCATGAGTGACTGAGAACTCGCAGTGAATAAGCCGTCGTCCACATGCCCCACAGAAAAGCCATGTCTTGACTGGATTTGTAGATGTAAGTAGACTGATCTTCCACGTTGGGATGAAATCCAATGGTGGCGAGCTTGGATTTGAGGTGCAACCACCAGCATCTGCTGGCCTGTTTGGTGCCGTAGAGTGCTTTCCGCAGCTTGAGAACACAGCCAGGGGAAACCTTCACTCCAGGGGGGGGGCGAATATAAATGTCATGATCGATGTCACTGTGCAGAAAGGCCGATTTCACATCAAAAGAAGCAACTGGCCATTTAAATCTGGAAGCCATGGCCAGTAGTAGCCGGAGAGACGAGAAAGTCGGAGTTGGAGCAAATGTCTTGCTCACGTTAACACCGTGGACCTGACGGAACCCTTGAGCCACTATACAAGCCTTGAATTTGGTGATGTCACCCTCTTGATTCCTCTTCAGCGCAAAAACCCATCGACAATTCAAGATTTCCAATCCCTCTGATTCCGGAACCTCTTCCCAAACACGAAGGTGGATCATCATGTTGATTTCTTCATCGCATGCCCGGAGCCACTTGATTTTGAATTTGGACTTTATGGCCTGGTGATACGTTGCAGGTGCATCGGACATGAAATGAGAGACAGATACAACCGAAGCAAGAGCCGCGTCTTGGATTTCAAACTCCTGGATGGTCGAGAAATCACCTAATTGAAATGATTGAAGTGAGTTCAAGACAGCATTCAAAGATCCAGAGTTGGTCATTTGAGAAGGAAGTTCATCTTCATGAAAAATCACAGAAGCGCCGACTTCGACCTTTTTCAATATTGGATTCCACAGTAGCCAACCATGCGAGGTGTCTGAGATTCCTACATGAATGAGAGACAACAATCTTGGGACAAACTGTTTAAGGTACTTGTTATTGTGAAGGTACGCACGACAGCCAAACACCCTGACCATGTCCAGTGAAGGAGTCTTGCCCATGCAGAGTTCAAAGGGTGTTTTGACGGCATCAGCATGTACCACTCTGTTGAAGATAAAAGTTGCCTGTTTCAGGGCAAGAAAACATAAGGAATTAGGAAGCTTTGCGTGAAGAAGAAGAGTACGAGCCATGTCCAACAAGGAACGGTTGGTGCGTTCGACATTTCCATTTTGGTGATGTTCATATGGAACAGACATTTCGTGTCAAATAGCATGTTCCTGAAGATAATCGTTAAATTTCTTTGAAGAAAATTCTCCTCCACAATCAGATCTAATACAGAGGACGTCACGTGAACAGTTTTTCTTGAAATTTTCGATCCATGTGACTACTTCCGCTGCCGCCTGACTCTTGGATTTGATGCCGATGCTTGATGTTAATCGAGAGAACACATCGTGTATGATGAGTCCGTAAGTACTGCCATCCAGCGCCGCAGGAAAAGGCCCAACTAAATCAACAGCAACAACAGAACCCGGCTTGTCCGCTATTTGTCTCGAAGGCGACTGTACCGGATGATGAATGCTTTTTGCAAGTGAACACGAGGAGCATTTTCCTGGCGGTTGACTCAAAGGTTTGTCGGGTAAACCTAAAACGGACGATTGTCTGATGGATTTATTTATTGTGCGCATAGACAAATGACCAAGCCGAGCATGCCAAACATGAGACGATAGCGAGGAGACTGTAGGATGAGACACAACAATATCATGGATGGGAGAAGAGACAGATCTAGGGGAGGAAGAAATAAACCATCGATAGTTGGTTACACTACAAACATATTCAATTTCCCCCCAGGGGGAATCTTTATTTCAGGTGGGGGGAATTTGAATATTTTTGAATTTTTTCTTGAGCATTTAGAACATCAAAAACTGAGCATTTTTGGTCTAAAAAAAAACTCCCCAAAAAAAAGTGCTTTTCTCGCTGTTTACTGGATACAATTATTCTAATCTTTTTTCTTTTCTTTTCTTTTCTTTTCTTTTCTTTTCTTTTCTTTTCTTTTCTTTTCTTTTCTTTTCTTTTCTTTTCTTTTCTTTTCTTTTCTTTTCTTTTCTTTTGATGTCAATCTATAATTCTATCATAATTTGTAATACTCGAAGTCATATTCACATGGAAAACAGCAATGAATTACAGATAAATATATATACACATGGGCAAAAAGGTTTAAGGAGCGCGTGATAGATCGGATCTAGGAAAACTGAATTATTTATTTACATGGTCTATACACACTAGATCACAGCCACTTTTCACATACATAGTTGTCAGTAAGCTTGTACTTTGATCAAGCAAGCGATTTCAATTTCCTTATTGCGTTCTGCAGGACCTGCAAAGATGATAGTCTTAAGCCCTCCACAACATAAGTGCTTTGAGACTTTAACCAATCCTTGTCATAAACCTCTTTGGGTAATCCTTTGACAGGTTTGTGGCCACTGTCCATTGGTCCTTTGAGAAGTTGGCTGTCACTGTCCTTTAGCTGCGGTGGTTGTTGTCTGAGCCTCGGCTTGGCACCTTTGCGAGCCTCCAGCTTGCCAGCCTCTTGTCAATCCCGATAATCATCCAACAATATAAAAGCCTCGTAAACCTCCTCACTTTGCCATGGGAACCGAAGAATCTTGCAAAATTTCCGTGTCCTTCCAGAGGTTGAAGTTTGAGGTGGTACTTCATTATCAGTTTCATTGTCACTGCAGCAGTTACAAATGATTGGAGGAAATGCTTTCAGTCCGCCGATTTCTAGAGTGGATTGAAGCCAAAATCTTTTTTATCTGTAAGGTGGCCCGATGAATTCATTGGAACAGTGAGCAAAATCCATGTTTGGTAGCGAACATGGCGGCAATATGGACATACATTTTTCCTTCACAAATTTCTGGTTTGCTGCTGGGCATGGACTGACCACTTTTCCCGCGGCCACTTTCTTTGCTCTTGAAATCTGAATATGTAAAATAAGAATTAGTGGTGTGGATTGAGAGAGGGGATTAATAGAAAATGAGATGACTAACTTTCTAACAAACACGTCCTTGACGTAGTACCTCATCTGCTGCATGATGACTTCAGGCTTGCTTTCATGTGGCTGAAGCCTGTCATATTCTCCACATTCAAGAAGAGCGATGAAAGTGTTGCGTGCGAGTTCAAGACAGAAAGTATTTTCTGGGCCCCATAGCGGTAAATTGCAGTCCATACGGAAGTGCCTCATGTTCCTAGCTTTCATCATATTACATATGATCTTGAGTTGCTCCTGAGAAGCCCAGCAGCAACCAGGCCCGCCGCAATCTGAAGATTGAGAATCTATAGCATCTGCATTGCTTCCGGAATCAATATTGTCACTTGCTCCAGAGAAATCAGCATCCGATTCATGGTCTCCACAAGAGGAATTGGCATTGGATTCCCCGTCTCCAGAGGAATTGGTGCGCAAAATTGGGTCGCCAGTCTAATTTCACCCCAAAAACCAAAAAAACATATCAACAACAAAAAATAATCAAAAAAGAGAAGAAGCAGTCGGAGGGGAAGGAAGTTTCTGGGCGCCTTCAGGAAGCCCGAAAAGGGCGGCGAAATGATGTTGAATGAGTTGCTGAAACAATTATTACGCCGAGACATTCAGCAAGGAATTGACACTCATTCACATGAGAAGAATCTTGTAGGCTTACCTTGAGCTTCCCAGTGCGGGAAACCGATGGCAATGTTCTAGATTCAGTTGGCTTGGTCTTTCGCTTGGTGGTGGTCGAGTGCTGCATGTGGTCCGAGATTTCTTCCAATTTTTCCTTGATCTCTTGTTGATGTCGAAGAGTTGAAGCTATGTCAGCTTGCATAGCTGAGATCTGCTCAGAATGCACGTTCAACAGTCGAATAATTTCAACCTGGTTTTGTCGTAATGGCAACTGGGCATGACTGGGGGGACTTTCGTGGTCACTATCTCGACTGGGGCATGAACATCAGTAATTATCATAAGTTGGCTGGCTGGTTATACTTCAAGAGGGTAGTGTAACAGATAAATTACCCGTTGTTTCTTGGAATGTCGGGGGTGAGCGCCGGCAACGAGGAAGGAAGCTGGTCTCCCAAGTGTTGACCATCTGTCTCAGGTAATGCGGGAGCGGCGGCCGATTGGGACGTTGGATCCTGGCGTATTGGACTATCGAATTGGATGAGATCCGAATTATGGTTGGAGGTGGAGCGTTGATCTCTGGGGACGGCCTCTGACAAAGCCGACTGGGGGGTGTTGGGAGGAGAGCTAACATTACGAGCGGGTACCGATAAGTCTTGGACTGCCAATTATTTAAGTGCACGTGGTATTAATAATGCTGTTGGTCGCGTCAATCAAAGAAAAAGTGGAATCTAAGATATGTGCTTACTCAGCGGTGCATACACCACACACATGTCGATTAATTGATTCTTGGTTTTTCCACCGACACTGCATCCGATTTGTGTGAGTACTGACTTCATGTCCTCTTCCCGTACTCGTGCAAAGTGAGGATGTTTAGGATCAGCTCTACCGGTCTCTGTAAGGGGTATAGAGAAGCCCCATGGAAAGTTGACGGTGCGGTTGGGCATTCGGGTGTTTCCAACCCCTGAGAAAACAAAATCATTGTTATCCTCAGGTATCTTATCTGGATCACCTGGTTCGGGAAGTACGGTGAGCTTTCGCGGGCCGCAGCCCCGACGCCCATATGATTCGGCGTCGGATGCTTCACTATCTACAATGGCAACTTTTCGTTTCCCGCCAGTTCTGGGTCTCGGCGGCGAAGGAGTCAACGGACCAACTTGGGGGGGCTGGCCTACAAGCCTTGAGTGATCATTATGAGGCCCTAATCATAAGAGGGAAATGAGCTATATACAGCCCGCCAAATAGATATCTAGAGAAAATGATCTCACCGTCTGGCCGGGAGTCATCTTCATAAGCGGCGGCAAAGATTCTTCCGGAACGGGTTCGACGTGGCGCATCAACGTCGATCTCCGGAGATACAGGGGTTCGAAGAATCCCCCGGCGTGGGCGTTGAGGGGGCATAAGATCTGAATTATGTACAGTCAAGAAATTTGGCGACAGATTGATTGAGAGAAGGTAGCGTCGGGATCAGTTAGAAGACACAAGTTCCAGTCTAGAATACTCGAACGGTGCCAGATTTTATAGGTCCTGTCTCATCATTATCGTATTATGCATGAATGGCTGCCGTTGAGCTATGTGTTGATAAGGGCCTTTCACTTCATGAACAATGAAAGGTTTCAATGCCCTTCGTGTCTATGTGGTTGCAATAAGGTGAAGCGTGCACATTCGAATCTGTACGTCACGGTCATTTTGGTGAGGCTGCTCGCAAATCCAGGTCGCAAATCCAGATCTAGCCAAATCGAGAAGTCTTGACCAGGCTTGGGACCCACAGGTCCTGTTAGCAGTGCCGAAGCTTGAGATTCCGGTACTGCCTATACGCTTGACATTACCTGTTTGCCAGTTTCATTGGGCTCCACAAATTAGAGACAATAATCCTCATTTGATTAGTCTTATAACCTGCTTCGTTGTTGCTACTGCTTCCAAGCTTGGAAGCATTTTAAGTTGGAAGTGAGATAGAGAGAAGTTAATTACACATTCCAACGTGTACGTCATTTCGGTGAGGCTACTTGCAAATTCAGATTAAGCCACATCGCGAATTCTTGACCATGGTTGGGACCCACGCGTCCAGCTAGCACTGGTGCTGAAGCTTGAGATGTCAAGAGTGATTGAGTCCGAGGCCAGTGGGGGGAAAGGGCGGCCAGCCTCCGCACAAAATTCCCGAGGACTACTTTGCGGTAGATATATACCTGTTTGCCAGGTTCATTGTGCCCCACATTAGAGAAAAAAATAATCCTCAATTAATTAGTCTTGTAACCTGCTTCGTCGCTGCTACTACTTCCAAGTTCGCTGCTACTACTTCCAAGTTTGCTGCGACTACTTCCAAGTTTGCTGCTACTACTTTCAAGTCTATAGAAAGATGTCTCATTCTAACAACACCCACTCACCACGAGTCTCGACCACGAACCAAAGTCTTCACGGGGGATTGGATGCTCAACCAAGACCGTCTCCATCGCGCCCGCAACTGGGGGAAAGCAACTATCATATACTTACCCGTGAGTAATTTTCACATCACAGCAGCATTACCTTGTCTCATTTTCTGTTTTAATTGATTCCAATCAGCCGAGGGGTGGGAGATTCATTTGAGGAGTCACGTGAACTCAAGAGAGACGAGCTTTTCCTGTAAGTTATATCAAGCCAGACATAGCGACGCGGTGGATTCGGATAAGCTGATCAAGCCAAGCTATTTTGTTCTTGCTTCGGAAATGTGGCATCGATAGATCACTGTACCTTAGACGTCCAGAGGGCGCATTTCGCGCAAGATCGTCAAACTGGTAGTCCTGTGAGAGAGCGGGACCAGCCAGTTGCCATTCCTAGAGATAATGCCGGTCCTCCGCCGGCTTATGACGCGACTCCAACCACACAAGTGGTGCCTCCAGCATCTCAGGCCGCTATAGAAGCAACTAGCGTGGCCACGGAGGATAACCAAACCGAAAGTGTGGCCAGGGAGGTGAGCCAAACCGAAAGTGTGGCCAGGCCGGTGAACCAAATCGAAAGGGTGGCCACGGAGAATAACCAAATCGAGTCTAGGATAGTTAATGCGTCACCTAATTCTATTGGTATGCTTGGAAATCTTCTTAAATTTAATTTCGAATGCAAATGACTCACACATACATACCCATGACGGTAATCATCCCCAAGAAGCGAGCGAGCATCCCACGGAGGCCGAGAGAGAGTTGGTGAGGCGGGTATTAGATCAAGCGGCGCAACCCGGGGACATCTCGCGTGATTACCTGTTTCGACAGATGGTTAGTGAGGAGCTTGGAGTGGCGCGTCAAGGAGAGCTGGGCGCGGACGAGGCGATGTGGGCGCGGTTGTTGAGGTACCGAAATCAAATCATCAGAGAACAGGACATGCGGGCGGAGAGGTTGGTTTTCAGGGCGATGGAGGCAAGGAGGTTGATTTCGAGGCAGGTTAGATTGCAGCGGGAGGCCGAGCAAGACCGCCAACTGGACGAATGGGCGGAGCGCGGGATCTTGGCACTTTCAAAGATGCGTCAGACGGTTCGAGAGGTGGAGGAATCTAGTGGACCAGCCGGGGCGGTGGAAGAATCAGGACCAGCAGGGGCGGTAGAAGAGTCTGGACCAGCAGGGGCGGCGGAAGAATCTCTGCCAGCAGAGGCGAGTTCGAGTCGGTTCACTGATCATCTGGAACGCCAATCGACGGATGCCGCGATGCCCTTGACTGCAATCCAAGAGTCCGAGTGGGAGGAAGTCGAAGAGGTGACTGGAAACCACGAAACAAACAAGGCCGATGAACTCTTGGCCGAGAGACCTGGCAAGCGTGCCAGGTACGAATGATGCGCCAGAACGGAGACCCTTAGAACATAGCGCAATGTGAGTCTAGTGTGTCTGCTTTTTACAATCATCAGCCGCTGAAACTTACCTGATCGCTCCATCAACTCGTTGGTGTCTGTTATACGCTGTAAGGGTCGGGTGGTCTGGGTGGCCAAGGATCAATTCTGATATCAGCATCATCATGAGTGACTGATGAAAAGTCATAAAGAAAATTTCTTACGAACAATTCATGGTTGGCGTGCTTGGTACTTCCTTTCAGTTTAGGCGTGCGCTGGTGATGAGACTGATGAAAAAAAGAGATATAAAAAAGGCAAACAAAAAAAAAAACGCAAAAACAAGAAAAAGAAAAGAAAAAAAAAAAAAAAAACGATAAAAAAAAAAAACTTGCCAAATTCTGGATAAAGATTTTCAAGGATGTAATCCACTCAAACAACCAACAAAGAGCTTATTTTTTGTGAAGGGTTGTGAAACCCCATTCTGGACTTGGTTCCTCTTCACCGGTTATACACTATGTAGATAATATATAAATGTCTCTTTTCTTTGATGGATTTGTCAGGGTTTTGCGGATTGCTTTTCATTTTCCTCTATATTGAAATGTATATACGTGTGAATAAGCTGGCTTATTGTCTCTCAAGCTCGTGAAGTTCAAGCTTTCTGAGGACATATCTCCTAGGTTTAGTTTGAGTTTCTTACGCTTGTTTGACAAGTTTAACCATTTGAGGTTTGAAAGTAGATCGAATATTTGGCTGTCGGGCGCAAAGCGCACTGAACAGTAATTGGCCGCAGATCCTTCATGAGATCATTCGTGTTTGATTTGTGCTATCTTATGGATGTCCGGGGTGCGTAGGCTGCCACTTGGTACGTGGACTTGTACTGCCCTCGGAAAGAGCACGAGGCGCGGGCGATGTGCGTCACGAGGCGTCACGTGTCTTCTAGTGACGTACATGTGTTTCCGGGTGTTGAAGCATATAAATAAATATGTAATAATAGATATTACATCATAGATTGGAAGGCATTCGATCCACTTGACAAACTATCTACATGATCACAACTTACAAGTGGAGGTCGGAGCATATCCAAGGAGAGTTCAGGGGATCAGAGAATCAAAAATCTAAATGATCAGCCAAACTGATATACTATATACACAGGCATAGAAATCCGCGCATGGGTTTTGATTATCCAATCCCAAGTTAAATCCCAGGTAATTGGTACGACCAATGCCCTGGGGCAGCCGGAGCACGGATAATGCAAGGGGGCTCGCTCACCCAGCGTGTTGCGGGCTGGGTCTGGCTGCCGGTACCTGATGGGCGCGGTACGGTGAAACATTTTTTTTTTCCATTCGAAAGAACACATAAAGTATGTATGCGCCCAACTTCGCCAAATGCTTACTCACCCTTTGACTCAACCGTTGATTCGTCTGTTGCATCTATATCCATATAATTGTAGCTGGTGTCCAACGGCTCGCTTACTGATCCTACATGTGGGACATGAAAGTTAACATGTACATATTTGGCAGGTGATTTTCGCCGGATAGCTGTATCACACACTGACTTTGTTGTGATCTTCCCCTCATCACGCACTCCTCCGCCGAGGGAAACCCGGGCGGGCAGACTTGCGCGCAGATGTCCGCAAAGGGATCTGCACATGAGAAGGCACGGAGAGGCATCAACAAGTAAGTCAATACTTCAGCTTTGAATGTGTACTAATTAAAGTCACTGGCACCATTCTGACCAACCTGAATCTGCAGTACGATCTATATCCGTAGCACCTTGGTCGACCACCCAGAAGTTAGGGTTTTTTGTCTGGTTGCAGGTTGGGGAATCCCCCTTTTTCTCGGGCTGTTCGAGTTTGCTGACATGAAGAATCTGCCACTCTAGCAGCTGTCCACGGCTCGGAAGTGGTTCGGCCGCAGATACGTGACATCGGTCGACTGCTTCAACGGTGGAATCGTGCGAACGGCTCATTGACGGTGGGGCCAAGTTTGAGATTGGGGCGGCGGGGATCGAGGGATTTCTGCCCCCTTGAAATGAAAGTACTTGCGGCGTTTGGGGCCCATTGGTCGTGGCAACATCTTGAACGCTTGTGCACGCCACCTCCAATGGAAGGAGACCGTTCTCGATGAGTGATTGGATGAAAGTCTGCGCCGGTTTCTGCTCATAAGGCTTATGTTCTGACGGCGGGATGTTCCTGTTCACAGGTTGATCATTGTCGCCTGTTGGATGAAGTACCAGGTTAATTATGATCAACGACACCACCTCTCCCAAGCCCAAAGCTGACCTCGAAATGTTCCCTTATGTAACTCATTCATCACCTGGCGGATACTGAGGTCTAAGGTTTTTTCCCGTGGTATCTGTCGTTCCTTGCGGGATGCTTCTAATCTCACCAACTGTTCCTGAAGAAAATCGGCTACTTGGTCTTCAACTGGCACCCAGGGGTCGTCCAAAACATCGTTGTCCTCAAGCTTTCCAGTTGGAATCGTGTCACGCTCGGGGGTGAGTGGTTTGCAGTCTTTAGATTTGCAGCTGCTGATTTGAGTGGGGTCTAATGAATCCATTATGTTATCTGCTTCGAAGGAAATGAAGCAGTCTTCATCGTAAGCTGGCCCATCCGACCATCCCATACCAGTAGGTGAAATTAGATTATATATCGGCGGTCGAATGTTTCTACTTGATCTCGGGCCCTCGGGGGACAGTCTTCTGGAGGCCACTGGAGGCTGCCTTCGAATACATGAACTCCCAGTGCTAGTCGAAGCTCTAGCCGCAGTTCCCGATTTCCCTCTACCGTGTTGCGAAAGAAGTGTTGCCTTCTTGGAATGACTCGTGAGTTCCTCCTGATCTATTTCCCCCAAAGGCAAGTCAACGCATCCATGAGCTGATTTTTATGACCATATCATATGGACATATGAAACACACCATTGCTATCTATCGATACTCTCCTCTTTTTCCGCTTATCCCCTGCCGATAACCCTTGCTTTGACGATTGTGGTTCCTTTCCTCGCGCCTGATGAACGGTTTCGGAATCTTTTTGGCCAGCTCTCATTTTCCTTTTGGTACCTCCGGCACGCTCTTCAGGATCTGACTCTAAAAAGACAAACAAGAAAAAAAAAACATGTGAGCTCACTCCCACCAATAGATAATTAGCTGGCCGTCTTCTGATTCGATTGTTTCTCACGATTATTCCTAATTTCTCCCCTGTGGTTATCATCATCCTTCAAGGGCGTCAAAGGACTGCTCTCATCAGCGTTCTGTGGTTCCTCGTCCTCGGATTGGCTGGCCTTTTTCCCGGGACGCAAAACCAATGTAAGTCGCGGATTTTTCGCGTGTTCCCTTGTTGGTCGTGGTGATACCTGATCTGCATCTGAAACTCACGCACGCTCATTAGTTAACTACATCATCTGGCAGGTGTTCTATATCTTCCACTCACTTGTGCGCCGATCCTGGATGGTTTTCTTTGGCTGAGCCTTTGGCATTTTGTCGGAAGCTCCTTGTGGTGAGTGTGGGGTATAATGTAGGTGTTGTCAAGTATGTATACGAGGGTTATAATAATATGGCTGACAGAAGTGACACGTTCAATAAATAAATGGTGTTAGAGTCTGGATAACCAGGATGGGCGACACGGCGACACCGGTTCGCTTGAGATAATCTTGCCTTTGATGATAATGCCCTCTGGCATCCTCGTTGCGTCTGCAAATCCACTAACCAAGGTATGGATTTAGTATTGCGAAGAACTTTATACGCGATGAATGAAGTTACACCCCCGATACAATGTTAAGTTGTCCCTTGTTTGCTCCCACCTGATGATCATGATCATGAGCCGGCCAAGTAGCTGACTTTGAGCTCCTCATCATTGACTTTCCGCACCTTCTGCTTCATCTCCAATCAACATACGTTCTGAATCCCCACGACTACATCACAAACTCCTCACAAAAGCGAACAACGAACTTCTGCGGTTGCTATTTCCCTCCACCTCCCTTGCAAGATTAGAGTTCAGTTTTTCCTTTGCGATATTCTTAAAATCTTTACATGGGTTGTTTACACTTATCAATAACTTCCAATCCCCAATCACAGCCGATCATTAGATTTAGCTGCTTTCAATCATGACCTTGCGCGCCTCCCGAAAGACTCCCAAGCGTACCACCATCCCGGTGAAGCAATCGGCCCCCTCCGCAGTTGACGACGCAAGTCATTCGACTCCTTCGAGCCCTGCCCGGGATGCCGGCGCACCCGCAATCCCCCAACCGCATTCTAACATTGAAGCTACCCATTCTGACCTTTCATCCGAACCCCAGGAAACCACGGAGGTGCGAAAGAATGACCCCCCTGGCCACTCTTTTTCTCTCAGTCAGTCAACATCCGACCAAATCCTTGCGGTTCCTGAAGACCTCAAGTTTTTCCTCCAGCCGGATGTCAACTTGGAAAAAAGACCAAGCACCAAGGTCACCCTGTTGAAGATTATCCACCACTTTTTCCCGACATTCAAGCCCCCTTCCAATCACACGAAACCCTTCTTAATCGAGGCTTTCCAACAGAAAGTCTCCCCCCTCATCTCCGCATGCGCACCAAAGACCCCACCCCATGGTGAAGCTGAGGAGGATCCAGATACCGATGCGGAGATGGAAGACCGGGCCGAGGGCGACAAGCCGTGCCACGTGGACTTATCCGGACTCAACCCGTCCAGTCCTGCGATAACCGTTGACGTCATCCGAACCATAATTAAGGACCGGCATCCCCAAATCGCCCTGCCTGAAAGGATGAACAAAACCTCTGCAATCAGGTATTGGTATGCACACGTGTCTCCTCCCCCCCCGCGAGGATACCCTCCCCCCTTCACAACCTTTCCGAAACCCGTTCCCTCGCCATTCAACAAATACCTCACTCGGGATGACTTGCGCTTTGCTCTTCAATGCCATACCCCTCATATCTTTATCCCATTAGCCACAGGTAAAGATCTCCTCCTGGCCCTCTACGAGCAGTTTGTCCTGGACGACATTGCAGACCAAGACCTCTTTGAGGGTGTTGACTATTACGTCGTCGCTCAAGACCCCTCCGCCGAAAAAGCGTAGTGCTTGATCCCTTTTCACTTTTTTTCTCAGCGACTTACATTCCCGGTGTTGTAGATCTCAGATCAAACTTTCCATGGATCCCCTGTTTCTCAATCTTCTTTTCCACTTTATCTGTCTTCCCCTGTTTCATCCAATCTGACTGATTGTTACCATCCGGTGCACAGTATCGATCAAATGTTCCTGGCTTGCGTAATGAAGAAATATGTGCATATCCTCATTCACTTGCTCGCGTGGCCCCCTGCAACCTATGCATGCTGAATCGCATACATGTCCATCTTGTCAGCTCCCTGTTCTTGACACATCTACTCACTTCTGTGTTGTTTTTATTTTCGCAAAGGTACAACTTTCCCCCTGGCTCCTAATTCTTCCAACCACGAGACTCCCCTTGCTTGCAATGCCACCTCGCCGCAACCCAACTAAGAACCGCATATTGTGTACCTGTTCAACGTACAAGTGTGGAACCAAGCAATACTGGCTCGATGGTCGTTGGCAGCGTGGAAATCTCATTGTCTCTCAGATTGCTCAACTTCACCGGCTCGAAGACCAGGCGCTTTCAGCTGGGACGAATCTAGAAGCAATCCACAACCAGCCTTCGTCGAGCTCCTCAGAACAAGTCCCAGAATACGCAGGCTCACAAACTGATGAAGCCTCCGCCCTTGCTGCTGTGACGCATTCCTTGGCACTCACTCGGATTGAGTCTGCGCGGGCACCTGATGACCCTCTTTCACAGAATGTGTATGATACCTGTACGTTGCTATTGTGCTTGATTGAATGCCATCCGTCCTAAAATTTCGTTCTTTCCTTCCAAACAGCGCGGTGGATGATCTCTCCATTCCAATATACCCCGCCAGCTTTTACCTACGCGATGATTCTCGGCACAATGTTTGCAGTGCTCCAACCCGTCTCTCAAAAGTCCTCGTCTTGGCTCTTAAGAAGCCAGCGTGACCTAATCCAGCTGACTATGCGTGATGGCTACCGAACTAGCTCTTTGCTTCGGCCACTAACAGCCGCTGAAGAAATCTTACTGGAAAAACTCCCTGTCGACACGCGAACTACCACCAAACAGCTCAATCTTGACCCTGTCATCTTCCAGCTCAACTGTTGCCCCAGATGCTTTGCTACCTACCCCTTGGACCGGACCCCCATGAACTGCATTCACCGGGAGGATTCCTTCGACGAATCAGCTGAAACAAGTACAGTTGTCGAAAAGTCTGAAGTTTGCGGTGAACCACTTTCCCGAGTCCGCCGTTCTAAGCAAACACCTGTCCGCCGATTCGCCTATCAAAGTCTCAGCGCCTGGATTGCACGACTGCTCACGCGACCTGGTATTGAAGATGCTTTGGATCTGTCATTAACGACAACTGCTACCGCTTCTCCGAATGAACCTTCACAAAAACGCGTGTCTGACATTCAAGACTCAACCATATGGAAAGAATTCAAAGGGCCCGATGGGAAAGCTTTCACCAGCCAGTCGGGAAATCTAGTCTTTGGTCTATTCATTGATGCAATCAATCCATACGGGAATAAGCAGTCTGGAAAGCATGCATCCATTACGTTCATGGTCCTAGTCTGCATGTCCCTGCCTTACCAAATTCGATTCCTCCCAGAAAACATTTTTCTTGTTGGTATTGCGCCAGGACCCAAGGAACCAAGCTTGACTCAGACCAACTGGATCCTGAAACCGATAGTTCAACAGCTCAATGTTTTGTGGACCACCGGGCTTTCACTGACATCTACGTTTCGTCACCCGGAGGGGCGACACGTGCGAGCAGCTCTGGTTCCTGTTTTCGCCGATCTCCCCGCCTTGCGCCGCGCTTTGGGCTTTCCGGGACACTCCGCCAACAAGCATATGTGTTCTTTTTGCGATGTACCCAAAACCAAGATTCAAAACCTCGAGATGAGTTCTTGGAATAGTCGAAGCTCAGACAACCACATTAAATGGGCCCATTTGTCTCGGGATGCTGACACACCAAAGGAACGGCAACGAATATTCGTCCAGCATGGTGTGCGCTACTCGGTTTTAACCGAGTTACCTTATTGGAAACCCAACGATTATCAGACAGTTGATGCCATGCATAATTTGCTTCTCGGCCTCTTCAAGTGGCATTGCATCCGCTTCTGGGGGATGTCTGAAAAGGCTGTTAATGAAGATTACACTTTCGGAAGAACCCAGATCTCTCGGATGGAAAAATCCGATCTCTCAAAGGAGACCTGGCAGGATGCCGCAGACTATCTTGAAAACAAAGAGGACACTGAATCTGAATCCAGCGGCGAATCAGATTCTGCCGACGCACAACCATTTCTGGACTATGGACTAGGCAGTAATACTGAATCTAGTGACACCAATTGGGATGGGCCTGATCCTTCCGCTTCTGGTTGGGATGGTAGATGGACCGCCGGACCACCTGAAGACAACATTTTCGACTCTGCCATGCTTCGTGTGATTAATTCTTTGCTTCCACGGATACGTTACCCATCTTGGATTAAACGAGCTGTGCCAGTCCTAGGGAAAGCTTCCAACGGAAAATTGAAAGCCGACGAATGGCGCAACCTATTCCAGATGCAGCTACCACTTATCATGGTCAAGGTCTGGTATGGGCGCATCCGTGCGCATATGTCGCTTCTGCAAAACTTCGGTCATCTCGTTTCGGCAGTCAACCTGGCACTAAAACGTTCAACAACTCCTGAGCGCATCAATGCTTATTCCCACCACATTAAACAATACCTAGCCAGCTCAATCCTTATCTTTCCCAGCTGTGAATTGGCACCAAATCACCACATGTCAATGCATCTGGCGGAATGTCTCGCACGATTTGGTCCGGTCCGGGCATGGTGGTCTTTTCCTATGGAGAGGCTAATGGGGCAAGTGTTGCATTCAACCCACAACAACCGACTGGGTAAGCTGTTTTTGTGACTGATAATCATAGCATTCCGATGGAAAAATTAATACCTATGTTATTGGTTTTGTTCTTTGTGAATTAAGGCGAGTTGGAGATCACCTTTTTGAAGACGTTTTGTCGGGCGGGTAACTTGCGTGCGCTGTTGGATAGACCTGAGCTCTTCCCTGATACCCTCAAGGCATACATCCCTGCGCTCAAGCAGCTTTACGACCCTAAACCGGAATTTGTCTCGAAGTACACTTCCAATCCGCTCCACTCCGAAACTTTGAGCAGTTTGGATTGCCAGAAACTGGCTGATTATCTCAACGCTAAACCGGGGGATACGTCTTGGCTTATAGCCAGCGAATGGTCTAGCGCGAGCGAAGCTCAAAAAAGAAGAGCTGCTGCATTGTCATCTCGGTGTCAGCTGCATCGCCACTTCTGTCGCAATGACATCAGCTTTTCGGCTTGGGACGAGAACCCCAACAATAGTATCATCGCTGTGGATCCTTCGTTTCCGAAACTTCTGCACTTTGCACGCATCGAGATGATATTCACTCACCTGAGATCAACACACACGAAAGAACAAAAGCAAGACACGTGGCTTAAGGTCAGGCCGTTGCCGCCAATACCCACCTCAACATGTGATGTCTTCGCCGAACTTGATATACCTCACCTCCAGCTCCACCTCCGCTGCCCAGTCGCAATTAATGACAAAGAAGAATACATAATTAACATTGAGGATGTAGTTTCACACTGTGCTTGGATAGAGTACAACCCTGCAGAGCTTGTTGCAAAAATCAAGGAACCAGTAGTTGCATTAGTCTCACTTGATAGAGAATGATATTGATTATTGTAAATAGTTCACTACAAGTTCTGTAATTTAAAACCATTATGACTCCAAACAGAAAAGAAAAGAAAAG
>SMGU01002129.1:0-11526 GCA_004348175.1 Puccinia novopanici | reverse complement strand
TTCTTCATGTAAGGCTCGCCAAATGTCCATATATGCTTCTTCCCCTCTTCCCAAGGCATATGCAGCCACTCGGAATCCACAATGTCCATCTGCCTTGACATTGTACACTCTAGCAACATCAGCTTGAATAAATGTAGGCAGTTCATTGATGAATTCTATTTTGTCTAGGTCAAATATATTGGGTACTTCTTCAGGTACACTATGTGTGTGCATTATTCTGTGAAGAGTTCCAGGTCCAAAAATGGAATCATTAAGACACATTCTTTGGCTAGGGGTGTTGTGGATGTTGCTTTGGGATGTCTGTTGTGATGGTAGATGTTGGTACATTGGGTGTGTGGGGGTTGTCTGGGGGGTAATGTGTATCCTTGAGGAACAGCTGGGTGACTTTGGTGACCTTGTTCAATATTCAGATTGGATGGCAGATATGGTATGTGGATTCTCTCTTGACTAGTGCTTGGTTTGGGTTCATAACTGTAAATAATACTTTTTTTTCTGCTGGTTTCTTGTTGAGGTGTGTTAGTAAGATGGTTTGAAAGGGAAGCTGGGTTGGAGTAGCTGGGAATGGTTCTTGGATTTTCTGGTGGCATTTGAGGGACATGGGAGATGGTGTACAGGTTGTTGTGGGCATTGGTGCATAATTATGTTGTGAAGTGCTTGCATTGGGCTGATTTGATAAATTATGTGATGGTAATTTCTTTGGGTCTTGTGCTATTTGTGGTTGTTTTCCCTTGGATTTTTTGATAAATGGGTCTATAGTGACACTGGAATTTGTTGGCTGTTTTTTTGGTAATTGAGTGGTTGTTGTTTCACCAAGCCATACTTTCTGCCCTATTATAATGGCTTCTTCAAACATGGTTGCTGATATGGGTGGGATTTTTATATCTGAAAGTCTTCGGTGATAGATGGAGGAATGATGTGAAAAGCCATTGACTATGTAGCTATTATTGCTGGAGTGGAGAATTTGATAAGCAATAGAGCTAGATTCTTGGCGGGCACCTGGTTCAAGATTGGTTTGGATCTCTCGACATTCACCATCTATGCAGTTGTGCTGAACATTCATGCCTGTGGTGATTTGCTGATAAAACAATATGAAAGGTTTGATTAGGAGGTTATGTTGTATGATATTTAATTAGGAAAAATAATTAACTCTGCTGGAATTATTTGGCATTTGTTTGTTTTGCTTATGATTTTCATCTTATATACTGGATGTTTCCCAACAACTGAACAATAATTGACCTCTGCATAGATTGAGTGCATGGGTAGAACTTCCCATAGAGAGTTGATACAGCTCATGACTCCATCTGGGATGGTTTCATTGTTTTCCTAGTTTTAAAGTGGTATGAGGTATGTCAGAAAACCTTAATAAATTTAATCTGATACAAGAGAATTTTTACCCATATGAATGACCCTTGCCTAACAATATCCTTTTCATTGAGGACCGCTGCTGATATTTGCCTAATGTGAGAATTAGGAAACTTTAATTTGAGGGCTTGGGGGACTGTCTTCTGATTTTCAGGGCTAACTTTGGCTTCATGTAATGTGGGTACTTTTTGATAGCCATGAAGACTTCGGGAATGAAATCCTATTGATTTTTGTATTCTCTCATTATTTAGAAACATTTGTTGTACAAGTGGTGAGGCTTGTATATATTTCTTTTGGAATTCATCAAAATAGTATGTGCCTGATAGCAACGACCTCATGATCTTGTAATTACTAAATGATATAGCTATGTCCCTCCCAGGTCCAAGCCGATTGGAGTGAATAGATGTGTTTCTCAAAATGCCATTATAGCTTTTGAATTTCTCAGTCGCAAATAAACTAGGAGGTCCAAATCTTCTAATAGATTCTGGGAGATGAAGCAGCATGTGAATTTTTTCTTTGTTTGCCCATCTGGCATTCTTTTTGCACATGTGGTATAGCAGGTTCTGTGTTCCATGTTTCAGCTCTTCCAGATACTCTGCCATGTGTGGAATTCTGGTTTGGAAAATCAAGCTTCCAACATAGCAAAGGGATGTCCATAATTCCTGAAGTTCTTTGGTCATGAAGGGGAAGAAAACAAATGGGGCTGCTTGAATGACTGTACGAAAATGTTTTCCAATGAAGCTCTTGTAATGAACAACCATGAATCTTGCCTGTATGGGAGGAATGTTGAGGGTATCTGGGTTGAATGACCTCCAGCGGGCTTCTAGGGTTTTTAACTTGCTTTCAGATAGCTGGGACATGAAATCCTTGAACAAGTATTTGACAGCACCCAAAAGGAAAACATGTAAGATTTCTACTGGAGTATCATGACATCCATCAAATGTTTTCAGCTTGAGGAATGGATTGAAAAGCCTGGTGGCATCTTTTTCTGCAATTGAAGTGAATCTTAACCTTGCGGGAGCACTCTGAGCTCTTTGTTGAATAATCTCATTCATGAGAGTGTCATTAATACCATACTCTTTCCTCAATGTGCTTGCAGCATCTGGTGATTCTTTGATGTATTTATCCCATATCTTCTGGGTATTTGTGATGGTTTCAGACCATTTTCTTGATGGGGGCAAATTTGGATGCCCAAAAAAATCCTTAATGAAGGCCAACTCAACCTTCTCATCTGCAAAATTTACTCTGAGACGACAAATTCTGCATGGATTGTTGGAGCAACCTGGATGAGGAGTGTTGGTCACCTCAGCTGCCATTGGAGAGTCAGCCATAAAGGATAGTGGCATAGTCATGACCAGGACTTCTTGCTGGATTTCTGGGTCATAGCCTGGAAAGCCCTTTGATGACATTTCACTTGATGTGTAATCATACATCACAGTGTGTTAATTCTAGTTAGATATGCAGCTGCTTTGCATATAATGAAGATGGAAATGTTTAGGTGCTTACTTAAGTTCCTCAATGATAGATTTGCCTAATTCCAGAACACTGGCCACATTAGATGTTGCAATGAAATGACAGTTGTATTCCATGTTAGTCATCTTAGGAGGAAGGCCACAGAGTGTGCAGAAAAAAGATATGTGTTTGTTCCATTGTTTGGATACATTTCCAGATGTATCATCTGCGTACAGGTTGATTGGCATGTGTCTTATGATCCTACCAGCAGCCTTGACTCGCCATGGGTTGGGAAATTTAATGTAGGTGATTTCAGCTCATTCATTTCTAGAAATGGAACATGAAAGATATATTGGATATCAGATCTGGAACTCATGTAACAAACAACTATCATAAACAGGCCACCTTACCAACTATGTGTTCCTTACAGCTGTCCACCAATGGTGATCCGTCAGACAATCTTATCTCAGAATAAGTCATGAGAAATTCATCCACATCCACATCAACCAGAACAGGAGAGTTGAAGTATAAATCTCCTGGAATAGTTATTGCAGTATACATGGTCCCATCTTCAGGTGATTGAAGTTTGACCAATTGAGGCTTGATGCATTTGGCAAATGTAAAATCCGGTACTTGTAAAAGTAAATTGGGATCAATATTGATTCATCCTCACCAGATACAGCCAGAGTTCATATATGTAGAAATGCTTCCCCCTCACTTCAACCATTTGAACCCTATATTCATGAGATAAATATTTGAGCCACTAGCACTCTGATATGATGCAAAGATATTTCTACCCAGGGTCTCATGAGGAATAAATTCAAGATGACTTCTAACTATGGGATTGGCTAATTCCTGAAAGGTCAAGACAGCAAGAAGTATACCCATGGTGGGGATTGTTAGTCTTGGCACATATTCCCAGCAGCTCATGAACACCAAGACTCACATGGCGAATCATATCTTTGAGGCTCAATGAAAAACATGTGTTATTTAGAACTGATACATGTTGAATAATTGATATATTCAACATCTTGCGAAATCTTGCCATCATGCGACAAATGGTTTCCCAATGAGGCAGGTCAGTCTCACAGATGTCTAAAGCCAAACGTGAATGTAGATACATTGATCTAGACATAATGTTGTGAAGCCCCCCAATCATAATAACTGCGAAATGTACTTTGGAAATTATAGAGAAAAAGCATGGACATGATCAGCCACAAAAAACATAGGAAATAAATAAATAAAAGGAAAAAAAAGAAAACATACCTCCTTTGCTGGAAATGGCCTCCAAAGCCCATCAGAAATTATCTCTTCATTTGCGGGTTCCTCATTATTACTGTTCAAAGCACCCGGTAGGTGTGGAGAATCTGGAGCCAATGTATCAAGAAAAAATGACTCCCAATCCATCTCCACTGCACTTTCATCTTCAGATTCCTCATTGACTCTTCCAAACCCAACCTTCCCAAAGTCTTGATATGATAGTTGTAACATGGTAGGGGTGGAAGGGCTTTGCTCATCTGTCAAAGGCTGAATTGTAGGCAGGGCATCTGAAATGGTAATATCAGGGAGATGATCATCATCACCACTGAATTGATTTTCCAGATTTTGAACATCATTTTCTTCAACATGATGCCGATTAATGGTTTTGTACATGTTGAAGACATTCAATTGGTCCTGTGCATCCTTGTGTTTTTTGGTCTCCAGGTGCCTATTGACATATTTGGCTTCACAACCTCTTCCTTCACATAAAACACAAACATATTTTGTCTTCTGATCTTCCATGATTTTGCGAAAACCTATTGCCACCACAACTCAAGCATTAGCAAAGCCATGCAACCACAGATGACCTTCAAAACACATACCTGGGATATCCCGACCAGGAATCATGGAAGACATAGTAGGAGATGTATTGACCAATATTTAGACCTTGGGAATGAATATTATGATTTAAGATGAGAATAATTAAGATTTCTTTTTGATCTTATCTTTTTTTTGTAAAGTGTTTCAATTATCAACTTTTTAGGTAATTTTAATAGTTTTTATGATTAAATAATGTGGCTTGAGATATAGAGAAACCCCAGTTGGTTGCCAGATAAAAACCAAGCAACTCAGGAAGGGAGGGATATTGAATAAGATCAGCTATGGAAGTCAAAATTTTATTTTTAATAATTTTATATATATTTTTCAGAGGTTTGTTAAATAATGGTTCAATTGCTGTTATGTATGAAAAAATATTTTGAAGGTGATGAAATGGACACAAGCAAAAGAAAAATTGATTGAAGGATGTGTTCAATTGGAGCTTGCCGCTGATAGCAAATAAGTGTGACACAGTTGCGGATGAAGATGGATTCACAACAGGGAGGGAACGGACTTATGTGAAATTTGTGCGGATGGAGCGCAGGAAAGACACATTTCACCTGTTCACTCACAGGCCGCAGCACAGGATGTCACACCAAGACCAATCGGACTTGATATAAAAAAGTGGGTGCCATGACTCCAATAGGAGCTGTGGTTTCAGGTTTTTCCAAACACCAAGACAGATCCCACAAGCTCTAACATGTTCCACCCACTCACATCCCCACCCGCACCAGGCTCGGCTCCGGTCAACCACAATACCCAATTTGTAACAAGCGCCACGAGCCCCACCAATCAGATGCCACCGAGCCAGAATGCCCCCACTACCCACCCGATTGCGCAAGGAGCTGCTACCAACCCACCTGCCACCTCCAGTGAGTTACCTGCAGCTACACAAGTTGCTCCATTCCGCAACTTTGAAGCCACCATTCGAGCGTCAACCACTTGGAACCAGCGTCAAGACAAGTTTGAGACCCCAACAGGCTCCCATGGACCGTATTTACAGCATTCTCAGCCACCCGCAGTTGGAACCCAATCGGTGATTGACAATCCCCACAAACATGCCCCAGCGCGATTCCCCCCAACTGCGACCAATATGAACCAAGAGTCAGGATGTGAGTACTAGTATGTACTACACAAATGTGAACCCTGACAACGCTGATACCACATGTTGCATGGACAGACTCTGCAACTAGTACAGAACTGTACCCTCACCAACATCAAAATCATGTACAATCCAGCCAAGTAGGACCAATCCGATCTCAGCATGAGCCATTGGCTCAACCACGTAGCACACCGTACAAGCGGCCATCCAACGACAGCTTACCGTCGCACCCGCTCGATGAAGCCTGGTCAACAAACCAAGGTGGAGGCCGGCGCAGTAGTGAAGGCTCCGACCAGGATCAGCTTTCCCTCAGCCACACATCGATGTCCTCCGAACCTCGCCGCATGATCAACTTAGCCAGCCCCATGCAAGGCATCTGTGGGATGATGCAAATGTTGCCCGATGACCTCCACCCTACCGACGAGGTTCTCCAGATGGCTCAAGTTTTTTTCCAAGTAAGTTGTTTCCATTTCTTCCTCAAATGACCCCCAACTGAAGACTATTTGGCCACCACAGTTTCCAGAAGAGCATGGCTGGAAACTTGCGGTGGTCTTGATGCTCCAGACCCTTCACCACACCAAGCCAGCACTTGCCCAAAGAGTGCTGAACAGTGTCTCAACAGAAGCCAACCCTGCACCATCCAGTACCAAGTTTGAATTCTCAGCTGGCCTCAAGTCTTACATCCGCAGCCAAGTGAGAACCATCCTGCTTCAAGATAACCTGGAGTGCTACGGACGACGAATGGCCCAAAAAATCCATAGTTCAAAGACTCCATTTGCTATAATGAAGGCAAGTTATTACTAATAATTATTCATTTTTTATCTTACTGCAATCTCACTGCATGTCGTTGCCCCACAGAACAAGCTGTCTGCTCAATCTGAAGAGTTCCGCAGCCAACATCTGCCAGCCAACTACCCTGACGATCCAGAAGCTTTGACCCGCGTTGACACGCTCATAGCTTCCATAGTCAAGAGCGAAAAAGCGAACCTAGCGACACTGATCCGGAGCGGCTTCACCAGGGATGACGAAATGGCTCCGGTGCCCCACTTGAGAAAGTTGATATGTGTGGTGTACACTGCACTTGACTCTCGATACAGGCATTGCACCGAAGCTGAAATCAACCGAGACCCAAGCATTAGCAATGCGGCCAAGGTCCGATTGGCTTACCTCAGATTCTTGATCAACCAACACCGCATCCGATCAAGAAACCATCCCGACATCAAATCACCAGGTGTGTGGGATATGATTGACCATGACCTAGAGGCGAGACGTAAGCAACCACCCCTGTACCAGTTCGCATTTGCCCAACTTCTGTTGGAAGGTGATCAACACCTTTGGGACGGCAAGAAGACTCTTGACGATGTTGCGGAAGAGGACCAAGCAATTCCTACCGAGGATGAAATCGATGAGCGGGTTAAGTACTACACTGCCAACCCATTAGCACAAGAGGCACACTCATCTGCCAGCGTTTAACTCGGCAGAGCGCACATGTCATTAACCTTTTTTTTTTCTGATTGTTTTCCTTTCATCGTTTTATCTCATGTCTCCCCCACCCAATCATGTTTTTCACATACATAACAACCAAATCACCACCCTGCTCCTCCAACCAAGAAAACCAAAAACTAAAAGGAAAAAAAAAATTGTTATAGCTTTGTTTCCACTCCTCACGCGTCTGTCCTGTCCCGCAATGAACACATGATTGATTGTGGCATCTGCCCAATGGGGTCCCGAGCCCATCGTGAAGGGGTCCCAAGCGCAACACTTGAGTCAGATGTACACTTGAAAACACCCAGAGGGCTGCCCAGGTGGGATTTTGGAGGCGGCGCTGAGCATGCCTGGCAACCGAATTAAATTCGATTCCCTCCTTGAATCCGGTGTGGGACTCCTGTGTATGAGGTTGATTAAAATTTGTCTGTACGCCAAAGTCGAATTTTGAACGACTTCAAGGCAAAACTATGGCGTCAGGCGTCTGGTTCGCACTCCGCCGCTCCGCCGATTGGAAAACCGGAGTGCTAATTACCTGGTCCAGGACGTCGCGGCCAATTGAATGGCCAATCGACGGGAATTCGGCCCTCGAGTCGAAATACTTCCGTTTTCGAGTGGCCGTGGTGTAGGGTTGACGATGCACTTTGGCGCGCACCTGGGCTTGGCACCGTCAACCCTGCCTGCTAGCCACTCGGCCAGTAAAAGGGAGGGGCTTAGTTACGTTCGCTAATACGTTCTCTGATCGAATATCGGTAAACGACCAGCAAGCTATACCTAACATCTTGGGTCGGCATCAAGACATCATAGAACATTGCTACAACTCCGCAAGAAACTTTACCGAACTTGACCAGGATGATAACCTGTACGTGCCAGGGAAACAGTTCTCACATTTGGATCCGCAAAACGCAAGACCGAAAGCGGGGCAGCAATTTGCCGGTAACCAATACATCAAGGCTGACATAGGGAGGCCAATCCAAGTCGCCAGTAAGAACCAAGAAGGGACTGAATCTAGGAAGCGAACCAGATTTCGATGGAGTGAGATGAAAGCGCCTTCAACTATACTGATGACGATAAAGGAGGTCTTCGACAACGACGAGTTTCGGGTACTCTGTCGTTTTTAGGTTTTCCATGACCTTTGTCCTGTGCTCGCCGTTCTGCTCTGAAACTTACACTATGCGTCCTCGCTCTCACTGGGCGGGCTTCCACGGAATTTATCGATGGCTCCATCGGCGACACGTCATTTGCAGTCTCGCCGCTGGGACTCCCAATCAATTGAACCGCGCGGCGGAGAGTGATGATATCAAGCTGAAAACTTATCTTAGAGATCAGCGGACTTGTCTGGTATCGTGCGCATGCTGGTCCAAGATGGTATTCCGATGGAGAGTGAGGGGGGCTTCCAGGCAGCGGGGGCGGAGGACCCCGGCAAGCCCCCCCATAGGCGGGTATTGAAAAAAACCGGATTTGCCCAAAACTCATACCCTCAGATAGGGTGAAACATACCCTTTTTGTGCATAGGGTGAGGTTTTTCAATGCAATCTCATACATTTTTCATGAGTATCGTTTTTTTGCTGTATACGGCTGGAAAAGAGAGTAAAAAAAAATCGGCCGCCTTTGGCGGCTTAAACAATAGTGGTGTGTGAGGTGCCAGGAGCAGCACAATCATCAACTAAGAAAAAGTGTATTTTTGCCGAGGTCTGGCAAAATACAAGTACATGACAACATGGGCAGCGATAGCAGTTGGACAGAGTTGCATGCATTGGTGTGAGGTAAAGAAGGATAGTAAAATCTGGAGCTTGTGAAGGTAAACTAGTCAACATCTTCACTGGTTTTTTTCTTGGATTTAAGCCGAACCAGCTCTGCTTCCCAAGAAGCAATACATTGGGGATCAGCCATTGCAACTAGTAAGGGCTGCAGTTTTTCAGGTATTGATACACAGCCTTGAACCTTGGTAATGTTAAGACCAGGGGTTACCAGAAAAAGATCATGGATGTGGAAATGGTCGAGGTGAACAAAAATGGGGGCTTCAGGAGAAGAAGTGTAGAAACTGGCCGCCATTGGATTCCGAGGTTGGTAAAGATAAAGCTGCACAGATATGTATGATAGCTACTCTCTGCTTGCAGCTCGAGTTACCCAGCAGTGTTTTCCAGAAGCACTCTTGTAAATGGCAAGTATCTTGCCAAGGTATAGTTTCTAGAAGATAATGTTGTTTAATTTCAGCCAAATTATGAGAGTAGCAGGTTTGAAAGAGAATAGTGTACCTTATCTTTGATTATGACAGCAAACTTTCCATATACTAACTTATTGTCTGTGGAGACAACACCGTTGTTGGCAAGCAACTGGGCAGAAACCGGCACATCAGTAAGTGTTTTGCACATCGGTTAGACAGAACTTGATGTTGATATTCCAGTGGTGCATTTGAGATAGGGAGGCAGATTGTACCAATTTCTCCTTGAGAATCAGAGCAACCAGCTTTCTACAATTGCGGGGCTTCAGAGGTTGGATCTTACCATTGGTCTCAATGTTGGGGATGGTTTGTGGCAATGAAACATGTTTCTTCTTATTTTCATTGCCGGAATGACCTCCAACGTTTGCAGTATCGTGTTTCTTTCGCATTTTGACCATGAGCTCTTGGTTAAGAGCCTGATCTCCATCAGGAGTTGTGACAAGAAGGCTGCTGTTTTCGACCAAATTAACTTCTGCAGACGTAGCAGGAATGATTGGATTCAAGAGGTTGGCAATTGAGATTTGGCCGCATCTAGATAGTTCTTCATGTTTGTTGTCAATGTTGATTTGTCAAAAACAATTTTCAATCTCCTGTTGTTCTGAGGTCACCAAAGCATCATGCTGCATGATTTCATTAAGTGAGGTTTTGCCGGGTACACATGAGTAGGCGTAGTCATATTGTGAAGATTTGCTGATAGATATCCCTGTAAATGTGCACATGATGAGTTGGCTATCAAAAAAATAAAATGTAGTGCAACTAGGGTGAGAGAAACTCACCTTTGGCGGGGTCAACTGCTTCATCAATATTTGTTTGACTGGTTGATGAATCTGAATCCTTGGGATTTGAAATAGACACATGTTGAGTAATCACTTTTGTTTTCATTCCAGAAAATTCAGCAAGCTCCCGTGCTTGTGATTCAGCAATTGCAAGTTATTGAGTGGTTTGAATGTTTGTTGGGAATTTAGCAAGGTTAGAATAGCTTTCAACTGACTTCTCGTTGGTGAAGTTGTATTTGTAACCTGTGAAGTATAAGAATGTTGTCATTGAGTTGTGAACCAGCATAGGAATAAAGGATTTGTTTTGAAACCTACCAGATTGGATGTGTTCACTTTGGGCTAGCTTGATATACCCACTCATTACATGACAAACAACAGCAAATATCTTTGGAAGCATTTGACGTGCATCAAGGACTGTGAAATTTGGCATTATGACTTGCATCCAGCCAAAGATGTGCTCCCTATTAGAATTAGTTTAATGTATTAATTCTAATATACTTAATTTAAATAATTCATAAAATAATTGTCATTAATAAATGTAACCACTTGGATAATATCAGGTATCTTGATATAATCTCTGTGGTTAACAGAGGCTCACCAAAGTTGGAGACTGTAGTAAAGCTTGCCAGGCCTGTTTGGATGCAGAGGTGAAAATTGTTGGATTTTGATGCTGTGCGCAAAACCAATGACAATGGATGTGGTTAATGGATGGGGGTCTAAGTCCGCTTTCCATTTTAGGGTGGGGGGGAGCAGTTTAGGGTTGGCTGGGAGTTTTTAGGAAGATGGTGGAGGTGGAGGGAAGGAAAAGGTTGGTGGCTTAGAATCAAGAAAATTCAGGACAAACACAGCTTGTGCAACTGCAAGCTTTTTTTTATTAGCTGTATTTTGTAACACAGAATGAGCTAGTGGTAATTTTGGGCCATCATGGGTAGTCTTGGATATTCCCCCCCCCTCTGCCACTCTGTCTCAGGCAGCAATTATAAATTTTTTTTTGAGATTTTTTGATTATTTTTTGGAATGTGTTTGATTTTTTTTTAATTGTATCTGAATCAAAAATGTATTTCAAAAATTATTCAAAACAAATTCAAAAACTTGTACAATTATAATACCATGCCAGATTGAAGCCCACAAAACAATAAAAAAAGGAGGTCCATGGTGCTGCAACCCACCTGGTCCCCAATTGATGCCATGTTAGTATTAAACCTCCAGAATACTTTCACAATTCCAGTCCTCATCTCTGCTCAAATTCTCTTATCTCAGATAACATC
>SMGU01002124.1:0-10344 GCA_004348175.1 Puccinia novopanici | reverse complement strand
TGCATGTTGGGCAGGTGCCTTTTCGAACAAGCCAATAGTGGATACATTTACGATGGAAAGTGTGCCCACATTGCAGCTGCGTTGGTACATAATAGCGGATAATTCGTCATCAGTCTTCTGCTTAGTTGAATCTGCCCGAGATAGCTTCCGACGCGTATATTGGTGACTTACATTGACAGTCGTCAGCTGACTCAAGTCTGTTGTTGTTGCAGGAACGTCTGGAGTAATTAGACTTGAGGCGGTTGGGTCTCGCGGTGGTGAACAATTGGCTGGATCAGTTGAAGTTGATATAGATGATTCTGTTATTGATGGCTGAGCCTCCGGATTAGTAGAACCTGGCGCAAATAGATCTCTTGATGGCGGATGAAGGTCTAGATTAAATGGAACAGGGGGAGTTGGCCGGGGGTCTCGTGGGGGAGAGCCAGTCTCTGGACCAGTTGTACTTGAAGAAGCGTGCTCTGTGGTTGTTGGTGGATGAGCCTTTGGATTGAGTGTACCTGGCGGAGATAACTCTCGTGTGGGTGGTGGAATACTTTGTTCAAATTCTTCCTGACAAATGGGACATTGTTTCGCGGAAAAGATGCGTTTTGGAACTCTGCTTTTAATTCTTTCTTCGGGCCTTTGGATCACTATTTCTTGCAGCTGATTGGAATCATGGTGCAGGATGCCAGTACAGAGGTGTATGTAAGGGATCACAACAACATCTCTTTTCTCATGTGGTGTTCCCCTCAGCTTATCAACTCACTGAAGAATCCGAGTCAACATAGGTACCTTCGGGAGAGGTCTCGGCCGCCTCGTACCGGTCTGGCGACGAGGATAAAGGCTCTGAATTTGAATCCGGCGGGATAAAGATTGAGTGAGATTGGGGTGCTTCAGCATGTCTTCCGGCCACATATGGCACGCTTTGTTCAAAAGGCTGAGTGGTTATTTCCAGCCCCTCCAATGCAACACATTTCCCCAGGAACTGTTGAGGGGGGAATACGACGTGTCAGCTAGCTGTGTTCTATCGGTGCTTGACCCATAGTTAAGGACAAAATAAATGACTGTGCCGTACAAGGAGAAGTAACTGAATCCATATCGGTAGGATCATCAGACGATCCGCGGCGTGTAAAGGAGTGTATTAGAGCCTAAGATCTTGAATGTAGGAAACGCTTAAGGTACGTGTTACCGGCGTGGATAGATAGGCAGCTGGCGAGGTTTACCTCAGGGGAGAAGAAAAAACGCTGTCGCCTGTCCCCCAGGCACTCTCAAGGCAAGATCATGTACACATGCTGGCAAAAGTTTCAGAACAAAACCCACGACATTGAGAAGGATCAAAGGATAGAAGCCCCAGGACAATTGGAAAGAACTTGAAACATAACTTGGTCTCGGAGATCTGTTCCGCCTCTTCACTTAGGGTGTATGTAAACGTGTAATGTACAAGACGATAATAATAATGATTGGTACGTGTTTCATTTTGACTATGACGCATTTGGTTTCTTTTTATTTGTTGTATATGATACTGAGGAGTTTGTTCCTCTTTCTTCTTTTTCCCTCATCGCGTTATTCTTTGTTCTTTCCTATCATTTAAAAACCAAAATAGATAAAAAGGAAATATGAAGATAAATAAATCCTAAGCTCGACGATCTTCTCCATCGAGATAGATTCAAAGTCACTTTGCGGAATAGGTTCTTTCTTTCATCTCAATATTAAATTACGTTCGACGATCAACTCTCGAGTTTGATTCATAGTCAGGAGGGACATCAGGAAATAGAGAATTCCTCACAGCCTGTTACAAGCGTCGACATATCCAGTAGGTTGTAATGGAGAAAAATCAACCAGACGTGTTCTATAAAAATATATTGATCGTTAATCTTCGCTCTACACGCATATTCCAAGGAAAAAGCAAGGAGTTATTTGAGAAATTAGGTGTTAGTATCAAGTTTGGCCAAAGCACAAATCTGGCAGGATTGCAGGTTGAGGAGTAGGCATCAGTCCCCCTAGCTTGCGGAGGAATTACAGAACTGTCCCGAGGTGAGCCAACAGCCGGAGGCTGAGCTGCTGACCTTGGCATGATAATTTCAGTTTCCCAAATCAAGAATCAGAGGCAATGTTTCACGACACCAAGGAAGTGGTAGACAATTCAAGATATAACGTAAGACATTGATTTATTTCTGACGAGATTGGAGACATGACATGGGGTATGGCTCGAAAATTTGATCAAAAATAAAAGATGAACCAAAAGAAAAGCAAAAGGAAAAAGGATGTACGATTCATGTACAAGAAACATTCAAGTATATAAACCACATGTTGTCTGGCAACCATATAGAAACATCGACGGGCCATTTTATGCGTCGGAAGAAGATCAAGGAGAGGCACTGGGAAAAGAGGGGGAACATACACGGAAGATTTCATGTATCAGGTCAAGACATTGGTTCCACAACGATGATCAGGAGATATTTTTGATGGAATATTTCCAGCTTGTGAGCCAGGCGTCAGAATCGTGAATGATGATATTCATGAATAAAAGTCTGAGGATGCCATCGGATTACTTCTAGGAGCTTGTGCGAAACGATGGAGGAAAAGATGTCAATGGTTTTCTGGATAAACCTGCGTTAAGGCACGTTTATTCCATGACTTCCCAGGAAATATCGACTGGTATATATAGGGAACAGTACAAGACAAATATGTAAGCACACATCATCCCGAAATATCTTCTGGTGTTACATTCATCTAACTTACATACACCCTCCTCGGGATTTCCGAGGGCATTGAAGGCGGCGATGGATAAGTCCAGGCTCTGCTCGGTGGGACATCCTGGGCATTCATCAGCCTAAAAACAAAAACACGAGACATATAGAAGGTATTAGACAGTATTCAATCACAAAATATTGAGACCGAATTACCACTCACGGCAATACATTTTATACTATGACCAGTCTATGAAGAACAAAAGCAGGAAAACCTATCAGCAAATGTGCAGAACTAGTCTCAAATCAAAAGGTATCATGTTCACCGATTTGCGCGTAACAAGAATAGTTTTTCCGCAAAATTTCCCGCCCCCATACATTTCGCTTTGAATGGCCACAATATAATCACTGTCTTGGTGGGTCTTGCCGCAGGCGCCTGGGTTACTGTCTTGTGAAAAGCTGAGGACAAAATACTGTATGAGCAATCGCCGAATGCAATGAGAAAAAAAGATCACAAACAAAGTAGCTTTGCCATGATAACTAGGTTCCGATCCACTAGGCTGACTTGCACCATAACTGCCTCCATATTGCACGTGGCTTGAAAAGGTGCTATGGCTTTGGGAGGATGATGAGCCCTTCTGGGGCAAGAGTTTAGTCACCTTCGACGCCTGAGTTGATGATTGGACCCATTTCTCCGGGCTCTCGGATTTACTGTAGTTAGGGGTCTGCTCTTCTATGGAATTAATGTATCGGGACAGACGTGATATTTAGCTGCAGCAAGACACTGAGAGCCTGTATTCACGTCACTAAGGCATAAGAAGATATTTACCAGAGTGTTGAGCATGTTGATAGTACGAATTTGATTGACTCGATGAAGAGGTTGATCCTTGGGCGTTGGTGGCGCTGCTGTCAACCTTGTTATAATGGCTGGCGCCGAGACTTTTGACGTCTTCGTCCGCGTCCGATGAGTCGTCACAGTCGTCGTCATCATCATCATCATTATCATCACCGCTATCATCTGATTCACCCCTCTTGGCAACTAGAACAAAGCACAAGCTCAGTGACAGAACACGGAGATAAGAATAGGTGCTAGTCCTCACGGGAGCTCGGCTGTCCATTTCTGTTCTCAGTTCCCCTTTTGAGAAGAATTTCCGGCGTGTTCCCAGCTGATCGGCCGTCCAGCAAAGAGCGCTTGATCCAATGGGCAGGGGCTCTAGCGGAAAGAGAGGCATATGACACTGAGTCATGGTAGCGTGGCATAGCCGAAACCGATGAGGAGGAGGAGAGAGCGAGGGTCACTGCAAGGGTGATGGTCGACGACCTCATATTGTTTGAGCTGAAAAGGGACCTGTTTGTAGTTTTGGGAGATAGAGAGATGCAGTTTCAATAAGGGCTTCTGGATCATCAAGGGAAAGGTCTATCGAGTGTGCTTATACCGTCGAGATGTAAGCAGAAACAAGAGAAACACTTACGTGGTCGTCCTTCAAGAAGCGTAGTCGAAAGTGAAAGAGATTTACGAGTGCGGTTAATGGGAAAGAATTTACGAATGTGGGGTGGAAGGCGGCAGGTATTGGTAGAAGGGATTTTACGTCTGGCACTGAAAGGAGTAGGTTTTATAGATATCTTTTGAGGGATAGAATCCAAGGTGACTTGAGGTGATTTGGAAAGAATGTGGTAGGTAGGTGTGGTTTCTCTTCGTTTGGAACAGCCCAAGCAACGCGAGTCAGGTCAGATCTTGGAATTGGGAAGGAATGTTGATGTAAGGCGCAAGGAATGGAGGGCACGCAGTTATAAAATGGAACCGGCTGTAAAAAGGGTATTTATTCAGTACTCAGGATGGGACCTCCAGCCCTCTCCAGCCGAGCGGTGCAGAGATGGGCTTTATGTATGTTTATTTGTATGACAAAGAAGCAGGATAGGGGAGCTGCTTGAAAGGAGGCACGGTAAAAAAACCCCAACTTGCCACTTTTATCATTTCTTGAATGGATGTTCAAGCCCTGCCGTCTAAGATGACGCCGCTCGGTGCTTGAGACCTGCAAGCTGCAGATGAGCACGGCCTGCGCTGACTGCCCGGCTTGTACGGCTGCCAACTCGGTCCGTTTCGGTCCCCATGAGGCAGCCCTGGGTTTCTCTTGTAAGGCCAGCTCACCCGTTAGTTATATGGAGTTAACTTAATCTGCAAGGCCCACGCCATAGCCCGCCATGCTCATCCAAACAACGCACGAGATTTGTAATGATACACCACATGAACACTTAAAAATAAATTATCAATCAGTTTTTAGGGTTCGGAAGTCAGTATACCGTCCGAAGACCGAAGGCACCGGGTGCCCCAAGCCCGACCCTGATCTTGTTTCTTCTCTAAATTGTATTCATGGTGTAGATGAGATTGTGCATACAAATACATACACGCGCTTGTAGTAGAGCTGGCTGCATGGGGACATCAGGACTTAGAAGGAGATGATGCAAAAGGGACCGTCAGGCGAAGTGCGATGGCCTGAGATTTGATGTGAACCTCACCGGCGATGAATCTTTTCTGAAAAATTCGGGTGCTCTAATGCCGAACAAAAGCGTCTTCAACTAAGCTGACGGTGTCATTCATGTTACCCAATGGAGGATTGGGCACCGCCATACTAAAACTACGTTTCATAGCCTCTTCATCAGGAGGATGTTGTCTGGCCTTGAGATTCTTTCTCGCCGCATGGATCAAGAACGCAATCAGAGGACATCCGGCATTGTTGCCAGTCAGTACGTGCAAATAAGATTGAGAGAAACCCTATCAAGCCTGCGAGAAGCAAGGTGATACAGACCGAGCGAGCGGGCAGCTGGGAGCAGTCTCAGGCAGCTGAGTGATCGGGTCGAACGATACATGAGGAACCTCTTTCCATGTGAGCATGCGTTTCTTCTACACAGCTTGCAGGGACCAGGGATGAGTCAACCTGCGTCCTGGAGCTGCCTGGTGGGGGAATACTGGTTTGCCAGCCCTCATCGAACCGGACATGTCTCTACGCCCCCTTGATGAACAGAACAGCAGTCGAAGCTCTCCTACCGCATGATGGCCGAAGGCGGATTGGTCAATAACACCGTGCCTGAAGGCTTCAAATGCCCTAATTCTGCCATCCCGCTATTTCTGGTAGCCAGGCGATAAAGTTGTACGCGCGACAACAGGCTACAGTGCCAGTTTATCAATTCGAAACTCGAACAACGATGAGCAAGGGGGTGAAGCCGCTGGAAACTTGCTGCTGATCGGGCCGAGTTAAATAAATTTGAGAACGATTGCTCAAAGTAACCGGCCTCTCCGGTCATTGTCGGTCATGTTGGGCCTGGAGCATCATGGGGATGCATGAAGGCTTGAACGAGAAAAATAGATGTCTTTCTATGTATCTGGCTTCGTGATATTTGCTTCATTGAGGAGTTGGTTAACGATGATCTCAGGAGATCCAGACAGTTCCCTTTTTTTGGGGGGGAGTAAATCAATCTTCTTAAATCTTGCTGTTAAAAGTTTTGGCACAACCGGGGCAACTGTAGTGCTTCTCTCGACACCCCTGTGGTGGAATGCCCTTGCAGTCACCTCATTTGCTTGTCTTTTGACTTTGTTCTCCGTCTGCTACACTGGCTCATGACAACACTTCCGAGTTCTGGCTGTGCAAGGAATTGCATCAGATCTGTTGAAATTCTATACTTTCTAGTCCATCCCAATTTATTACCTTCTCTCTCGAGGCTCCTTGAATTAAGACATTTTCTTAATTAATGTCTGGACGCCCATGTACACCTGCTCATTGTTTTGTAGTCTTTATAGAACTCTCTAGTCACTATAGAGCCTGCCAACTGTCCACCTGTCCCTTATTCCCGGGATTATGATCATATTCACTGTGGTGTCATTAATTTTACTTGGTTTGTTGCATTTCATTCTTGGATTCATGTATCCTTTCCCAAACCCAAAATCTAACCAGCTTGTACTTGGTCCAATTTGGGACCTGAGGTATGAATCAGTTGAACTACAAAAATTTTAAATTGGCAGAGTGAATCCCACATTAACTGGGATTAACTCATCCAAGTTTGGCTATTCTGGAAATTTCATGTTTTCAAGATCTTTCAAGAGAGAATTATATCATAAAATTGAGGAATTATTCACAATTGAAATTATTAGGACAGACTTCTTCTGCATTGTGTCTAAGGCTGAAAGCTGGTAAAATCAGTTCCTCAAATTTGAGCTTGAAGATTTTTCAGTCAAGCCCTGTATTCTGCCAATGAACAATTTTTGGAGGCTTGTAGGTCTTCTGAAGGCTGCCCTTTTGCAGCAATCTGAGTGGATTAGAAAAAGCAATCATGTTTCTCTGAATTGGCTTTCTGGATAGATTTCATGGGCATAAAGAAATCAGAGAGAAGGTACCTTGAGAGTTTTTCAGTGTGTCCAGAAAAGTGCCTCCATTGACTCATGCAGAATTGAAGGGGGGTGCTCCAGACAAATACCTCATTTAGGGTATTCAAAATTGAAACATAAAATCATAAAATAACATGCTTAACAGCATAGTTTGATTTTTTGGCAGGGGATTGTCAATTAAGTTTTGTGCATTTTGACAGGGCCCTGCGAAAAAAAATTTATGTGAAAAGTGATTATGATTTTATGTCCCAATTTTGAATACCCGAAGTATAATGAAGGGACCCTTCATTTTTGTTTATGGATAAGTGCCAGAAATGTTCCCCAGGTGTTGGCAGAGAAGAACTGCACAGTCTTGAAAAGTGATTAGGATTTGGGTGGTGTGTAAGTGCTAATTCAGATGTGGTTACATGGACTACAGTGTTCTTACATGCCATAGTTATCAAGCACCTCAAACAAGAACCTGCCATTTGATTGATTGAGTAGGACTACACCTCAACAATAGATGTGCCTTCCTGGGTATGGCTGAGGCAGTGGTGAGCATGTATGTACATATACATACAAATGCAAATGTATTTATGTGATTTTTTTTTATCTGGTGTCAGATATGAAGTGAGATTGAAAAGGGGGAAAGAAAAATCACTGAGTCAACAGCAAAGCTTCCAAGACTTCGTCATCTGGGATCAAGAGGTTATCGTCGTTGATATAGGGGGGCTGATACTTGAGATCGATGAGGACCTTGATGACGAGGTCGGGGGAGAAGCCCATGGAGTGGAACCGGCGGACCATAGCGCGGTCCAGGCCAAACGTCAAGATTTGCTCCTCCGCGTCGCTCGACAACGCGCGCATCTCCGCGCCCGCTGCACTCGGCTTCGAGCTTGCCGATCCTTGCGGCATCCCTGTGAAAAGTTTCGCAGCACCGGGAGCCGTCGACTGCGGCGTCGAGGATGCGGTGGGCGGTTGGTTACTCCCAGCGGACGAGCTCGGCTTCGGGCCACCCGATGCATACATCTGACTCATCCATTAGCCTCATATCACTCAACATATCACATAGTTAAATTCAGATACTAACTTCGGTCCAATGCCGGGCTGTCCTCTCATACGCAGCTCGATCGGATAGATAAACTTTAGCGACCTTTTTTCAAAAAGAAAATTGCAAAAAAAAAAGGCACGTTATTACATAGAGAGATTCGAGCCCTTCGAGAAGCGCCAGGAACAAAAGAGGGACTTGCCTCGGCATCTTGAGGATCATTGGGTTCTGGACTACATAAAAGACTCTGGAGGCTGACAAGGGTGGTTTTGAGAGTCAAGACGGGCGACCAGGCGTCCTTGAGGATGTCGAGACATATCGCGCCCGACTGAGAGGAGACGTTAGGATGATAGACCTTGGTGATAAACTTCATCTGCCGTTCCATCCATGTCAAATGAAACGAACGGCTCCTATCAGTTGAACCAAATTCGCGGTCTTGAGGGGAGGCCAATCAAATTAGTTTACCTTTAATGGTTCAAATGGATATCGCATAGGGACCTCGATAGCGACTAAATGCAAGCAAGGTGAAGATGTTGATGAGTAAGCTTCAGAGCGTATACGCCAATCTCTCCGGGCAGAGACCAAGCAGAAGAAGAAAACATCGATCCTCACGCACCATCAAATATGCCTCCTTCGTAAGGGCTGTTTGCAGGACCAGGGAATTGACCACGGAGGTGGGTGATATCTTCGTCCACCATCTTGATAAGCAGGATTAAAAGGAGAAGAACGGGTTAACACCTCTACATGAATGCACAAATGAATATACAACATTGATCTTTTGCAGCCTTGGGAGGGGGAGAATGGACGTGATGCAGACCTGGATGTTGATTTGGCTGGAGGCGGCATCCCGCTGGCAATCCTGGATCTCCTTCATGACTCGTTTGTTCCGAGAAGCCATGGCAAGTGGATACGGTTTGGGTGCTGATGATGGTGTTGGTTGGTGGTGTGTGTGTCTTTTCCCGCTGCTGTGAATTCTCGCCTCCGACCGCGATCGAGTTATATATGAGCACCTGTCACTTGGCTGTCACGGGGGAAGATGTCGACACCCCACGGGGACTTGTTTCATCTACACCCAACCTGTCACACTTTCACTCAGGTTGGACAGCTTCATTCTCACTCAGCATACACAGCAGTATACACACGATGGATTCAGGAATTATTTTTAATAAATGCTTCTACACTCATCTCAAGCGATCAAAAGCATAGTTTTCAGACTTGAACCCCAAGCCTAGATTTTGACAAGTGTCCACTCCATGGTCAGTTGCCACCACAACCTCAAGGTCATGAAATGCTACTGGCTAGTTCAAAACACAATCTTGTTAGACAGATCCATATGCTCTTATGTTTCCTGCGTCTAATAATATGTGGCAATTAACACAACAAATAAATTTAAACTTAGGTTCAATCTGCTAATAGAGAATTTCATACTTTGATGCAAACATGTAATCATGACTAAATTATTTCAAAGCTCCTGGATATTTGTATTAATCTAGGAATAGGAACTGAATATGTTTTCATCAAAAAACATGATGGGGGGGAAACATGTTAGGATGTGGTAGACAGGTAGATTCATTACCTTATCAATCTCCCTCGGACACTATATATATACTATGTACAAGTGGCTGCTGCGCCGTAGTCAACTCTAAGTGACACCTACCCGTGGTGTCACAACACCCCCCCTGTCGACAAGGCGTCTAGACAACTAGTCGGAAGACAAAAAAACAGAAAAAAATCTAGGAGGAATATAGAGTGTAAAAAAAACTGGGTAGGGAAGAATATGAGTAAAATAAAATGAAACTGTAAGGCGAAACGGTATATCTACGCTTCTGAAGCGCCTTGAATTTTTGAGGCTAATACCATGTGTTTCTCAGGTGGTAACACCTTTGTGAGTATGTCTGCTATTTGGCCGTCAGTGGCAACCCAGGACAAGGTGGCTTTATTTTCAAAAAGTGCCTGATTTGTGATGTAGAACTCACGATCGGTATGCCTGGTCCTTTTGTTGGAGCTATCATCTTTCCCAACTTTGATCGCAGCCTCATTGTCACAGATCAGGTGGCCAATGAAACGCATCCCCAGGATATCCTTTATGAGTTGTTGAACCCACAGGAGTTGTCTGGTCGCCATGCCCAGAGCCATGTACTCTGCGTGGCAAGTCGAAGCCGCTACAGTGTGTAGCCGTCGAGCTATCCACAGTATGGGAACATCAAAGAAGGAAAGAAAAATACCATATGATGATCGTTGGTATTCGCCGCCCCAACCGGCGTCAC
>SMGU01002123.1:0-16022 GCA_004348175.1 Puccinia novopanici | reverse complement strand
TAATGTTAAAATTTTGACCAGTGTTCAATGGTGTCTGCACTGCCAGTAAAGTGTCAAGAAATGATGCATTATGAAGAACACTGCAATATATTCATTGCTGCTAATCTGAGTGCTTCCACAACACTCACTACAGGCAAATTGCAGATGTTCCATGCTGCAGTTTCACCCAGAATTTAATCCCCATGTACATCAATATGCAATGTCAGCCACAGTGACAGATACTTATAAGAAACAACAACTTGCCACAAATCTGCATACTGGCTAAAACTCAATTCAGTGCATATCTATCATGGAATGATTAAAATATGAATAAAAAAACACTTGCATATACCTCACAAAATTCTCATCACACCTGATCATGACCCAATTCTACAGATTTCATTACCTACTCAACACCACAAGTACTCAACACTGCATGTACTCAACACTTCATGTAATCAATGCCTATTCTCAGATTAATATCAATATACACACACTTTTGGGCTCTTCTGAATTGTGTCACCCCAAAATTGTGCACTACATCACCCAAAAATCTGAAACTTTTTCTTGCTATTTATCCCTATCTTGCTTTTTTGCTCTTTATCCCTATCTTTATTTCTTGCACTTATCCCTATCTTACACTAAAAACTGTGTAACATCTAAATTTTATTAAACAATAATTAAAATCTAGATAGGTCACTATCAATATGGACCCTTCTCATAAAAATTGGGTGGCTCAAGCCAACCAGTCTGTTCCTGTAAATTTCAGATAAACCCAAAATTGTTATTCAAATCCAACCACCTCTTCCCCACCAACCCATATGAATCCTTTATTGAGATTCAAGCACAAAGAAAACCTTAAAATCCAAATGAGCTGCTTCAGCCCCTCCCAAACTCATGAAGAATGAGAATGTCCAAGCCTTTCAAATTGATCACCAAGATGGCTTTTGCCACTCCTTCCCCAAAGCAAAATCTCAATAAATCACAAAATGGGGAATTTCCTCCCAGCTTTCTACCTACCAAAGTGTGTCTCCTGCTTACCTCAAACTTCATTACCAGCTTACAGAATTTTGGTCCTTTTTTGCCAATTCAGACAGGTTTGTTTGTGCACATCAAAATTCTCTGGGTCCTCTTGAAGCAGGATTTGGTTTCTAGGGCCCTGGGCCCCTGAGTTAAGCAAACTTGAAGAATTCTACCAGTGTGTCAGACAGATGGAAAAAATTCAAGTGACAGTCTGTCAACAAAATAGGTAAGATAACCATACCTGATATTCCCCACATATTATATTCCTCAAAATTCATTAAATAAGTTCTGTACATCTTTATACTGCTGAATAAGGTTGAAATAATACATAAATTTTGATTTACCAAGCAATTATCTTGATCAGAATCATTCTACTTAATTATGCCTAGTTTTTTTTTTCCTAGTTGTGTCTGGCCCTAAAATTTGTGTGGTTTGTTTCATTCCTTTATATTTTGTCCTTTTAGTTTATCTTATTAGTTCATCTTATTATTTATAATTTTATTTTATATTTTGTTCAAATTATTATATTTTACCTTCAAGCATAACATTAGAATGACTTAACCACCAAAATATTTGCTTGAATTGAAAGGAAAAAAAGACACCAACATGAGAAGAAGAAGGAAAGAAAACAATGACAGGAAAGTAATCATAGATTAATCAAAATTAAATGACAGAACAGAGAGAGAATTCAACAGTATAAACCCCAGATATTTTTTTCAATACTCCCCTGGATTGTGCACCAATCATCTCCAAAACTTTTTTCAGTGTTCTTGCCAGTAGATATACATTCTATCATCATCCACACCTGCCAAATTTCTTCTCTTAATACTTCTGAGGAGGCTTCTACTAGTACTGAGCACAACTGAACTTATCTCTACAGTAAACTTAAACAATCTCTCAGGCCCCAACAAGATGAGAGACTCATTTTTTGTACCCTTTTTCATCAAAGACCTCCATGGGAAGAAGGCTTTAGAAGTCATATTTACTGAGGAATACAGCTAGTAGGAAACAACCAAATTCCCTGTTAGCTTAGTGAATCCCTACAATAAAACTGATGCAAAAAAATTACCACTCAGATAGAAATTCAAATTTGTCATTCCATCTTTGGATTCAAGCAATAAGGAATTAATCCTTAAAATATTCAGAGATAAAAGGTGGAGAGTTGATAGTGAGGATATGAAAATGGATCTACCCAGGTATAAAAACTTGAGTGCTGACCATGATGAATGGCTGTTAGAAAAATAAATTCCAGATTCTGGAGCTTTCCTGAGGAAGTTCAGGATTGAAATAGATCCTCTTCAAATCTCCATCTCCCATTACAAGATTCCACATCTTTTGTTGGCAGGGAATTTAAGCCTTAGAGACAGCAAGCCTGTCCAAAAGGCTTCAATTTAATTCATTTCATTTTTCTCTGAGAAGATTTGCAATGTTCATAAATCAGATGAGGTGTGTTATAATTGTGCTATGTGCCTGATATGTTCAAGGTAGAAAATAAGTCAATTTTCTTGATAAACACCAAATTAGATATATACTATTTGATTTTCACCACTTCTCAGTATCAACCAGACCCACTGAAAAATTTCAACCTCAGCATGGAAAAATAACCAGAACCACAACAGATTACCCTCCAGGAAACCAGAGTCCCTTCACTTCTAGTTCATCTTCCCACTCAACCAGTGTCGTTATCACTTACCAGTAATTAACCTCTACTGCTAATCGGTTCTTCTTCTCTTTCTTTTGCACTTCACTGGTTGGTTCTTGAACCACCACTGCTGCTTACCTTTTTCTCTCCCCTATTTTTTTCCTCCTGTTTTTGTGTGGTTTTTATCAGTAAACAAACCACATAGGTTTCCACTTAAAGAGCCTTGGGTAACCCCCAAAAAATCTGAACTGGTACTAAAAAGATTCATTTATAATCAGAAACCTCTGGTGATTTATTCAGATTAGGCTAGTGTATCACAGCTTTTATCCAGTCATCTCTTATCAAAGATTTGATCTGTTTGATCTTAATCATAATCTTTTGCTCAGGGCCATCAGCCTAGAGCTTAAAAGTACAGTAATGAAAAAGGGAATTAATAAACACACCCGGGTAATCTTCTTTTACACCCAGTTTTTACGACATGGCAATGTAAATTGTGCTGCACAGCAAACCCGGTTTTCCGCATTTACACCCAGTTTTTTAACATTTTTTTTTGACAAAATTTTTAATAATTCTCAGAGTTCAAATTAAAAAATATTCATCATTTTTTTTTTTTCATTTTGAAAAAAAATAGAAATTACTGATTTTGGTGTGTACTCAGTTTTCCGCATGCATACCCGGTTTTTTTGAGAAATTATTTTTTGTGATTGAAAAGGAGGAAGAAGTTGTGATGTGTGTGTTGCACTAGACCTTGCAGGACTCCACAAGGGGAGGTTGATCAGGAGTGAAAAAGATGTTTTTGAGCAGGTTTATGTAATTTATTTTGCAGTGTTTAAATTTATGGCTGAATTCCTTATAATAAGGAAAGCAAAGGTTTTGTGCATACTTGACAGTCCGAAACAGTGATTATGACCCAGGCTAATACATAATGAACAAATCCTTTGTTTTCTTGCAATTCTCTTATGTTCAGCTCCCTCCTGAAAGGCAATGACATATCACCAGGGCTGTTTCCTTGGCACTTGCATGCATGTTCTTTCTCTGAACTCAGTCATAAACTTAACTGATAACTGTTATGTGCTTTTTGTAAGTCATGCACAAGTTTGCCCTGATTGTTGGTGAAATTGTTCCCAAGTTCAGTTGATATCCTCCGCAAGTCAACTACAACTCTTTGGTAACTTGGTTACAACTTGGCTTCATTTCATGTCAAAATCACATCCAACCCTTCACCAAGATAAAGAAAGCCCTTGTTCATGATGCAATCAAAGAGCTTTGAGGAACAGCCAAGAGTAAAAATAAGTTTGATTATGTAAAGCATGTTGTGGTTCAACTTCTGTGACACCTGTGTTTCTGAGGGCTGTGAGTCTTCCCTGTCACCAAAACATACGGCTGTATGTTATGGTGACAAGATGCCAGCTGCAGGCAGAGGGGTTTCTGCTCTGTCATTTCAGCAAAAGCAAAGGAAAAAACTCAACATGATAGACTTCAAAGATTTTAAGACAGGCTTGGGGAGATTAGAAGCAGGATTGGCTCATCTTTGGAGGAGGAAAAGGAGATGATTGAATCACAGAGGCTACTTGGTTGGCCTTCCAACTTGGAAGGCCATCCAAGTCTTTGTGTGTGTGGGTGTGGGTGGGTGTTTGATAGACTTACTGGACACTGACTCAGCCAAACCAATTTTTTATATTTTCTTTCCAGCTTTCCCTGTGCGGTGATATGATCAATAGCACCGTCAGGTTAGTTTAGAGCAAGGCTGAAAAGATGAATCAGGTGATTGAACCATGTGAAAAGTTTTGGTTTGCTACCAAATTTTGTCATATGGGAGGGTTGTGTTGGTGTTCTTAAGCTTCCTTTATGTCAGTTTTCAGGATTAATTGAGACTTTTAATACTGAATGGTGTCTGGTGGATGACTGTTTCAAAATCTCTAACAGACTTGGTTTTATAAATTGATGGAGGCTCAATAGCAAGGCTTTTATCCACATTCTCAATGTTATCAAAACATCAAAAAAGAATTTCAAGTTCATAAAATGGTGACCAAGATGATTTGAGCCACTAGCATTTCAAGACAACACATACAGACTGAAGCATGAATGGCATCATTTTCCTTATGATCCTAAACCGTCTTTTGAGACTTGAAATCTGATTTAAATAGAAATTGGAGGAGTCAAAAATATGGCTTTTTTTTGTCAGGTGTCATGAAGATCTAAGTTATTGATGAGTAGAGGATGATAAAAGCTTGACTTGGGCAACACATCAGGTTGATTGTTGAGCTTCACATCAACACCAGTTACAACCAACTTCATCCTGAGTTCAACCTGACTTTTAAGGTACTTCAGACCTATATCCCCCAAGTTACCAACAGGTTATTCAAGAAAGTGAAGTGAAAGCACTTGCGTGCAAGTGCCAGCAAAACATCCCTGGTGGTACTTAGTCTATTTAAGAAGCAAAGATAGAAGCCTTTTTTGCTAAGCTTTTCAAAAAGGAGCCAAAACCATTTGTCCTCATCTCTTGCTTTCTCATCTGAGCCACTCAGTCATAGATTCAATGCAATGTGAAATCTAGAGATGAGTATCAATATATTCTCTGTGAGTTTTGAAACCCTCAAGTCCATTGTAATCATGTTCAGGCAGACTTACTTCCATCTCTCATGATACATAGACTCTCAGAAATGAGTAACAACTCGAACCATGCCTAAGACTAGTGAATGGGAAGGTGGTCAGGTGAAAATAATAACAATGGTTGAAACACTTGAATGTGATTGTAGAGAATTGATGCTTATAATATACCAATAACTGATTGTAAGCAGGATGATTGCACAGAATTGGAACCTTATATGTATGAGAGTTGATGCTCCCAGCAAGAAGTCTTGCGCCTGGTTGAAGCAAAATAATAGGAACACTTGGTTTGGTATGCATCACTGGAAGTTCAAAAGGAATGCAAGAGGTTGAAAAGGACTACACTGCTATGGACAGTAGGATAATTCATCATTGGTTTCATAAGATCTCTCACAATTTACTAGCATGAGTTGACCTATCTCATGTGTAAAAAAATCTCACACAATGTACTGGAATTAAAAGAAAGAAGCCATGTTCAAAGTGAGTTCCAAATTGGAGAAACCAACCCATAAATGAATGGGTAGCAACACCTCAAGCAAAACCATGAAGATGAGGAACAAAATGGTTGACCATTTCCCAAAAAAGGAAAATGTAGAGAGTCACTGAAAAGGCCAATGTTCCATGACTGATGAATGGGAAGGACTGTGACCAATTACCTAGAATCATCAAGTCATGCCATTCTCAATTCTACCCACTTCTTTTTGATGAGTAAAATCAATTAACAGTATGCTCCAAACCAAGTTTGGAAGTTATAAATTTAACGTGTCTCCATTCAGCAAACCAGTCTGATGGGAAGTCCTCCAGTAGCAAGGTTCAGATTGGTTGACACAGAGAAAGTTTAACCGTGCTTATCAACAAGGGTGTGCCGCGACAAGGCGCAAGCCTATGCAAACTGTGCTAGCGCCACAATCGTCACAGACGAGAAGCAAACACACCATGCCAGAGCCGATGAATCGGCTTGACTGGTCCGACAACACCACCCATTAATTCTTTGGGAGAAGCGTGTCCGGCAGCACAAGGCCTATTCATGACTGCAGGTCGAGCTGCCTGCACCCATGAAGTGCGTTGGCCGGGATCACGTCACATCCGCCGGCCAAGAGGTGACACTGGCGGGTCCGAGGTATCGTTATTGGACCTGCCTATCCGACCCATTCATTCATGCAATGCTCTCCTTCGCTTCAAAACATTCTTTTCCAACGACCCTTCCTCGCAAATGCGTGATCTAAATATAGTTCATGATGATGACTTCCCTGATGGAACCCTGGGCTCACTAGAACTTTGGACCCTTTCCTTATTCCTTCCCAGAGAACTCAACAGGGAAGATCCTCACCATTGGCCAGTTGAAGCCCTTTCGAACCTCTAGTGTGGTAAAAATTGTTTGGCGCAAAAGGCATCGTTGGAAAAGGGTGGGCCAGGAAACATAAAAGATAAGGCCAATTGTATAAAGAATCACATGTTGACGGCACCGACACACGAGGTGGGACCGACATGGAGCTATCTATAGGAATGTATTAGGATTGGCGAATGCGTTAGCGGCCCCGAATGCGCAGCAACATGTAAGTAAAGTAAATATGTAGGTAGGGTTGAGGTGATTTCTGGTAAGGTCTTCTAGCTGGTGTAGCAGCATTTTTTTTTTGGGAGTACAATTGCTTGTTGATCCACATGCCGATGCCGGCACGAGAGGATTTAAGAGGGTTAGGCGGAGATGCCGGCCTTACAAGCGTTGCAACAACTCGTCATTATTGCAGATGAACTGAATGTGAAGGTCCTTCACGAATAAGTATAGCTTACAATTTACTTGCTGTATCAAAACCTTAATCTGCTCCTTTTTTCATTTCATCTCTTCGTGACTAGGCACAAACAACCCTAGGGCTCTCCCCACTTGGGGTCTTGATCAACCACATATTTAGGTATTTATTTATCGTGTCTTGTCGGCTTACTTTTTTCTTTTTCTTTATCCTTCCTTATATTGATGTAAATCTATCAAGTTATTGGGCTTCAAACCTTGAAGCTGGGGATAATAAATCTAAAGAGGAAACAGTCTTCTATTCACCAAAGGTCTTGTGTTTGTATGTGGTTAAATGAGGGCGGGCAGGAAGGGATGGACACGCCAATTCAGGCTCACATGAATATGACTGGAAGTGTTACATCGTAATTCGTCCCGACAGAACATTTTCCTCCACACAGGATGGGCGTGATGCTGGTTTGTAGCTCGATAAAGTAATGGCCATGACATGCTGTCGCCATGGCCGAGTAAATAAATATTAGGTGTGCCTCAACAACCCTTCGAACGCCAGTAGTTGCGGCTGACACACCTCTTCTCCAATCACTCACCTAGCCACACCACACCCGTAAATATATTCAACATCAAGGTGCATCGTAAATAGCTCATAGATGGCCGAACGCTTAAGAGGTTCATTTGTTGTTGTGATTGTATTTATTTTTATTTTTATTATGTATTCAATCACATTTTCTTCAGCCGGGGTATCCTGAAGGTATCTTCCCGAGATCAAGGCGTAGCCGCTGTCAAGATCGGTACATAAAACCACTATTATGGTTAGGGCCGCACTCCATCCGTATCCTTCATATATTATAACTTGTGGATCATGTGTGAGAGCTAGTGCAGATGTACAAAATTTCACTGGATACGATAACCAGGCTGCTGGTGACTTGGTTCATGGAGGACGTGAAAATGTTCCATTGCCAGATCACAGGTTGCCACTGGCAACATTACAAGAGTGCTGGATTGATGGGAAGCATTATTCAGCTCGGACGGAGAGCAGCTGATAATAGCTCATTCATGATGGGAAAGGGGTACACAAGAGTTCTTGACCATTAATGATATTGTTTCCACTATTGTGGTCTTCAGTACCGCCGGCGCATCAGGAGACGGCAACTCAAGCAGCAACCTGTACGGGATATTAGGAATGGGCCAGACGCCGATATACTTCCGGGTTGTAAAGAAGCTTTCAAGGGTGACTTGACCTCCGCGCAAGATGAGCCTGCTCTTGGGGAAGGAAGGAGTGATGGGGAGATGGAATCGGTTTCTGGATTACTTGTGACGCTCCAACGCGCTACACTACTCGTTGCCGCCCGTCTCAGCACTCAGAGAGACGACTCCATAGATTTGGTATCAGGGATATAAAAACTCGCCGCCGTTGCTTCTCTTTATCATTATCCCCTGTGCTTCCTTTCCAGCAACGTGTGTATCTGTGATATCCGTGCTATGAACTAGATTTTAACATCCGCACCCTGCCAGTCTCTCCAGCCCTGCCTTCTTCTTTTTCTTCGTCATAATTATATTTCTTGCCTCATTTACCAAAAAAATCGCCTTCTTGACATTCATCAGGTCAGCTTCAATTATCTCTTCTCAACCGGACACAGAGTCTCCCCGGGCCGCTATATCCAGCCGCGTCTCTCCCGCACAACTCCTGCTCCTCCTTCTCCAGCAGCAGCATCCTCATCCTCTAATCAGCTACTCATCGGTACTGGGAGACACCACTTCTACCTGCAGATTGGAAGGGTGAATAATTCTAATTGTGGGTATTATGTCAAGTCCTCGTTATTGGCTCATTGGCTTCGTACTTTGTTTGTCTTGATCCACAGGTTCAGGCAAAGCCGCAAGCGTCCCTCGCACCGCGCAGACCACTATCTCTTGACCAATCTTCTCTGTCTTTCGCATTGCGGCTCTGTGTGCTGCTCGCCATTTTTCAGCTTGCATCACTCCCTGTTCAATTCTTCACCGAGGGGAAAATCTCATACTTATTGATTTATGTAAAGTAAAAAAAAAAAAAAAAAAACAAGAATGTAAGTTTCTTGTGCCGCATGGCAGTTAATTCTGCTAGGCTCGTTGGTCTCATTGCTTCTTCGCCTTTCAATGGAACAACCACTATCCTACCAGAAAGGGATCATCACTGATTCACCTTGCCCTTCATGAACCTGCATCTTCTCTTTGTCTACACACACACACACAGACACACAGTGGCACTAATACAACTCGCGCTGGTGAACTGCTACCAGTGGGACATTTTACCTCATCATCAACCCACCAACCAACCATCCAAAAGAAGCAAACATTGCCAGCGGGTACATAAAAGAGCTTTTGTGGACAAAGAACTCAACACATTTACACAAGAATAAGGTTTTCCGAAGAAGCCAACCCCCCTGCCACGTAGAAGAAACTAATTCGTTTCTATTGTGGCGTTTGGGTGTCTCCCCATTGCTCGTTTAGACACACACACACACGTACCTACATAAGTTCGACGGAGGACTATCATTGGGTCGGTTCTTTTTTGGCTTTGTTTGTTTGCTTTTTCTCTTCTCTTATCTGCCGATCCTTGACTTGTTCGTTGGAGGCATGATTCTCTCCCCTCCTCCTCCCCCTTTGACCCGGTGCCGATCGTAGGACCGTTATTATGAAGCTTGATCTTCCTCTTCTGCAGTATTCTGTCACCCATCTACCTCCCTTGTCAATAGTATAATGTTGTTTTGATCACAATTTTCAGCAGTAGTATAGAGCCCGCTCACCCTTTGGCAACAATACCTAACCGCTCAAAACATTACTCGCATTGATCAATTGCGCGGTTTGTTCAACGGTCTCGAACTCTCTTACCAAGGAGGATACTTTTTTTGTCTAATTAGTCTGGTCGACTTAGCTTAGCCTCATGACTTCTCGACCTTCCTATTTGGTTGATAACTCGTGGGCGGGCTGCTTCTAGAATCAGAACCACCACCATCATCTTTCTTGATCTTTATCTTCATCTTATCTATTTAGTTATTTATTTTCTCTCCGCCTTTCGTTACCCAAGCCTTCTCTTCATCTTTGCTTAGCGCGCACCCGTCTTCCCCAAGTCCCTTGTTATCTATACATGCAGTGTGGGCTTGCAAAGACTTCTCTCTCCACGTAGACGCCGTCAAGCTCACTATCTTTCTTTGAGAAGCTTACCATGGATTCCCATGATGAAAGTGCTGAAACTTTCGACGACATTATGCGCTCTCTTCAGGCTTCATCACAGTATTCTTCCCCAAGAAAGAATCTTACCTACACGTCAATCAGAAAACTGACCCCTCCACGCCAATTCCCTTGACTTCTATTCCTCCATCGCCGATACCTTTCCTCCTGGTGTATATAGTGAAGCTGCTTCCGGCATTTTCTCTCCAAGCTTGACCGTGAGTTCTGGATTTTGAATATCGTGGGCTTTTGCTTGACGGAAAAAAAACTCAAGAGGAAGATGATGAGAGGCTGACCTTCTCACATTAGTCGCCTTTTCAAAGTATGATGATGGCGCCAACCATGGCTATGGAGCCTCCCACCTCTCAGGACGAAGCGTTCCATTTCGTGGATATTTCTCATGCTAGTCGGGCGATTTCGAGATCACAAGCCGCCGCCGACTTTGAGTCAAGGCCTCTTCATGCAGTCTTCAGAATGACACTGGAGTCTCTTCCACTCCTTCTTTCCCGCAGAGATGTTCTCCTCATCTCCTAACAGCTAAACTGGGGCCTTCACTGCCTTTCCCATATCATCCCAGAACCTCTGCGGCGATCACCTCTCCTTCACGTACCCTAAAGCATTCGGTGTCCCAATCGCTCGTTCAATCATCAAAAGTCAACATCCCGGCATCCCTGCTGCTCGTAAAGCTTCTCGACACCATCGTGATCTTTCTGGCACTTCCTCAACAGCCAGTACCATCTCAGGTCCACCATACGATATTTCCTCCGCCATTGATCCAAGTGCACTTCAGTCACCATTAAGCAAAGTACCGAGTGACCTAGGTAAATTTCTCGCTCCCCTCCCCCCCTTTTCTTCTTGTTCTTTCTTGTTGGAAGATCGTTAATCCTCTAATCATAAAAATGTTTTTCTCTTTTTTGACAGAATTTGGAAATGGGAGCGGCGAAATAACCCATATCATCTCGCCATTTGTGAATCAAGTTGTGGAGCAGAGACCAGATGGGACCTTCACTGGGCGCTACTCACGGCCGATGACATCGACAGGGCGGCCCTCCCATGCGAGAAAGACGCCGCCAGGCCATGTGAAAAGGCCGCGGAATGCCTTCATCCTGTTCCGGTCGTATGCGTGCTCCTCGAACCTGATCCCCCCACAGGCCATTGGGACCATCGGCAGATCAGCAGGATTGTTAGCCACATGTGGCGGTCTTTGCCGTCGGACGAACGATTGAAATGGGAGCGTCAGGCCGAAGAAGAGAAGGAACTCCACCGCAAGCTGCATCCCGACTATCGATACAAGCCGATCTACCGCAAGGAAAACGCCGCCAAGAAGAACCAGGCGCGTTTGGGCTCGTCTTCCGCTGCCAGAAAGAAGGCCAACTCTCGCAAGCTCAACGCGAAAGGCTCGGATGGTTTAGCCGAGTGCGGGGACCTCTCGCAACAACAGCAGGACTCAGAAGATCTCGCCGGAACTCGCGAACGGAGATGTTCTGCCGATCTCCAGCGCGAGCGTGATGAGGAGATTCGCTGCGAGGCGGTTGCGAAGGTCTTGCTAGAAACTAAGCTGGCTGGAATCACCTTGGATGAAGTCCAGATGGAGGAACGCGTTTTAGAGCAAGTCCGGCTCGTGAAAATCAACGATGCCCATCAGATTCAAAGCCAGCAATCCGGAAATAATCCTCCTATTTCTGAGGCAGCGACTGGCACGAGGACCAAGAAGCCGAAGAACAAACTCTTGGCGCCGCTCCAAGGCCGCAGGAAATCCTTTCTGAACCGCTCTAACAGTGCCCCGCCGCCACCCAGCCCGCTACGAATGATGCAAGTAAGAGAGATGGTTTACAATCCCAAGGCAAGAGGAAATCGAGGTAAGAGATTCCGTAAGTTAGAGCATTTCGGTGGCAGTGGTGGTGTGCTGATTATGGTTGTGAGGTCTTATTCAATCAGAACTTTCTCCGGATTTCCCCAAGCCGAAGGTAATGGAGGCAGAGGAAGACATGCTGATGATGATTCCCAGTGATGAGCCGGGCCCAATGCAACACGGGACATATCCCGTGCACTTGCATCCCCAGTACCACTCTGACCATCAATTCCACCCCATCCTCCATCCGGGCATGATCAGAAACCCGGCGTACCTTCACTACCAGCTCGCGTTGAGCTCCCCTGAGGATTTCGAGCCGCTCTTTCCTGCCGCCCCTGACTTCTCTTTCCCAGATGAAACCTGCTTCCACTCGCAACAGAACCATGTCGCTGAGGAGTTCTTCAACTCGCATATGAGTCAGTCAAACTTTTCTTTTTCTGCCATCAATAGCTAGCTGCATCGAGCGAACAAAAAGAGAGACTGATTTGATTATGCCCAGACCCAAACGAGATGCACAACTTTAACAACGGGGACTATTCATCCAACTTGGAGAGCCCGCTGACGGGGGCGACGTCATCGGAGCAAGCCGAGACAACGAACAGGATGGTAGAATCGAAGTCGCCAGAGCAACTGGGGGACAGTGTGATGCGGGAGGAAGGGACAGAGATTCAGGGGAGTACGGGGGGAGTCGAGAGGGGAAGGAGTGGAGAGGGCAGATGAAGGGGCTGAGAATATGCGAAGGACGTCACTGAGCATCTTCACGCCGGCGATGAGACGGCGGAGCAGCGTGATGATGCGGTTCAGCGAGGGCTCGAATCCGGGGCTGGAGGCGGCGCTGGAGCTGGCCCGGAAGAATGCAGCCGGGTCTGAGCATCCGAGTCTGCAGGAAGACCCCGACTGGCCGCCCTCCCAGCAGCAGCCCCGCCGTCACTCCGTCCTCCTCTCCGGCCTCGGCGAGTTCCCCGTCATGGATCTTCCCCCCTCCATCCCCGATTCCGCCCAGGTCACCATCCTCGATTATCCCTGGCCAGAGCCGCCTCAGACCACTCGGGAACCTGAACCTTGTTGAGTAGCATCATAAACGTTCCTTCTTCCCGCGCCACCATCCGCGCTGACGCTGGCCTCTTTTGTTTCTGACGTCTTGGGTATATGTGCAGCTTCTGGCGGTGGCCATGAGCCCATCTGCACGCCGGGATACCATCCGGCCCGAGTTCGTCAGAGGGTTTGGGGAGTTGGGGGCGGAAGGCGACGTGGTGGAGCCCACGGAATCCGTGACGTTCAATTCGGCCATCGGGCAGGACGGCCTGACATACCTCTTCCTGACCAAGGAGCAGGCCGAGACGGAGGGCTTGATCGCCCAGATCCTCGATGCCGGCTTCGGCGTCACCTTCGAATCCGATCATCCCCCTCTCCCCAATCTCTGACCCCCCATTCCTTCTTCTATCTCTCTCTCCCCTTTTTTTTTATCTCTTTTTTTCTCTTTTCATCGTGTTTATATTCCCTTGGTCATGTGCAGCTTCATACCCTCCCAGCTCTGTATCTGTTAGACGCTCGTTATATCTCCTCTCTTCAATCTGGGTTTTTTCACGTGTTGATGATGGCCCCCTCCAAAAAAAAAAAAAAAAAAAAAGACCAAAAATCTAAAAAAAAAAAAAAAAGATGATGATTGGGTTGTACTTCTGCATGGAAGTTGTTTCTTCATTTTCCGGGGTGTTTATGATTTTTGGAATGTAAATATTTTGTTCACATGTATTTACTTATGTAACTGTGATCGGATGAGCATGAGTGTTTCATCTTGATTCTTGGGCAGGCAGTGCAAGTCTTAGTCAGGTGACCCATTTAATCTAATTCTTGATGAAACGCTTTCCAACGGACCCCGCTCGCCCGGTTCTTCCCCACTCCACCTTTTCAGCACATCGACTGTCTCCAGGCTCGCGAATCAACGGAAGGAAAGCGTACTCATCATGGCCAGCCAGACCCAGGCACTCTCCGAGTCATCATCCGCCCCAGCCGGCAGCGAGGCGGTGGTGCAAAAGAACGCTAAAAAATTCAAGTTTATTCCCCCGCCAACGTTCACCGACAAGCAAGAAGAGCGCACGTATAAGCTGGGCAAACTTGCCGCTGCCTTCAGAATCTTTGCCGAGGTGAGCCTGCTCCTCATCTTGTATTACCCGCGGGAGTATGTAGCCCCCAACCGACTTTGCGTTTCTTCCAGTATGGCTTCGATGAGGGTGTCGCTGGTCATTTAACTCTCAGAGACCCGATCCTCACCGACCACTTTTGGTGAGGTTTTCTATTGGCATCATCATGAGATCTCCGAAGCTAACATGGTTGACAACACACACAATCACAAGGGTCAACCCTTTTGGCCGAGCATTTTCTCAAATGACCGTTTCGGACCTGTTGCTCATCAACCCTGAGGGTGAGATTGTGATGGGCGGTAAACCAGACAGGCAGGTTTACAACGAGGTACGTCAAAATCATGGCACATATCACACTCTGTACCACAACACCAGCGTTGACTCTGTCCCCGATAACAGGCAGCTTACGCAATCCAGTAAGCCAACATTCTCACTGCCATGAGTCGAGTGCTTTCCCATCTAAAAGTATCGAGTGTTTTTCAGTCATGCCATCCATACTGCCCGTCCGGATGTCGAGGCGGCTTGTCATAGTCACAGTACTTATGGACGTGCCTTTTCCACACTTGGTATCGAGTGAGTTACTCCATCAATCAAGTATCAACATGCTTCACTCGGAAGATTGACCTTGCAGCCCCCAATTAGCCTCGACATCACCACCCAGGACGCTTGTGCATTTTACAACGACCTGGCCGTTTACCGCGGCTTTGGCGGAGTGGTTTTGGCGGCAGAGGAGGGCAACAACATTGCCAGTTGGTTCTGCTTCTCTACCTTTCATTCAGCTCCCATGATGTCTGACCAATGTTCGGTTTTCAGAGGCGCTTGGTCAAAAGAAAGCTGTGATACTGCAAAACGTAAACACCCACTCGCCATCCATTTATCCCAGTCGTATGCTGATCATGAGGCTTTTTTTTTTTTTTTTTCGCTCGCAATCAGCACAGTTTGTTGACGGCAAGCAACAGCATTGGAGCAGCAGTTTGGTGGTTTATCAACCTCGAAAGTCTTTGCAGGATCCAGCTGCTAGCAGATGCAACCGCCGGTGGGCGCGGAATTCAGACCATCAAAGCTGGAGAGAAGTAAGAGAATCTGAAAGGATGAGACGCTTTATAGTAAGCGACGAGAACAAAAATTTGGGAAAGGAAGGGGAGCACTCTAGTATCGCTCACTCGTGCGCGGCTTTTGTCCAGGCTCCCACATGGCCGGCTGGGCCCAGGCTCAACCTTACTATGACCGAATCCATGAGAAAACTGGCGGGGCTTATCTCCTATAGAAACCCCTCTTGGCACGTTTTTCTTTATCGGCAAAAGAATCGTTTTTTCCTCTCTTTTATGAGCAGATGAGCAGTACAAGCATAAACACATTCACAATCACCATCCTGACTTCACTTATCAAGAATCGGTATCCAAGCTTTTCTCTCTCTCTATCGATAAGATACATGCATCCTGTCTAGCAGCAAGTTTCAAAATCGTTCTTCCTAGTATCGTTCCTGATAGGCTAGTGTAAAAGTTGTCAAGAATTTTTCCAAACAGTTGTTAAAGTGTTGGCATGGGGTTGGAAATTAGATGGCCCAGTATCAAATCAGCATTTGTGTTGTTGCAGGCTTACAAGTCCTCTGGTGCTGTATTGTTATCTGCTTCTTGCAGCAATAAGATCAAGTTACACTTCACTACAGCAGTTTTCTTGTAACAAGCTTGCTGTAGTGTGTCATATCAAGCCTGGTTTTTGGGATCTTTTGGCTAGCTTTGTGCTGTTCCATTTCTGTTCCAATTAGGGTATTCAAAATTGAAACATAAAATCATAAAATAACATGCTTAACAGCATAGTTTG